>JAQGAK010000645.1:0-61192 GCA_034696945.1 Lipothrix lubbocki
TTCGTTCAAAATGTGAGTTTAAACTGCTAAGTTCAGTTCAGGAACTAGTTCAATGAATGAACTTGTTGCAACCATGAAATAAATAAGAATTAGTATGGAATTAAGTATACCTAGTAGCATATAACCATACATTACTACATGAAAAATACATACCTTCGTTGGTTTTTCGGGTATCTGTATTCTTCGTATTCGTAGTTAGTATATATCTGTATACTTATAGTGCAGTGTTGGAGTAAAAAAGGCAACTTTTCTCCCAATAATTCCACAATCCCAATTGATGACTTTTGTTATATACTACTAAAATCAATCTCGAAAAATAGTTTACAACCATATATACACACGTATGTTGGTTAAACTAATATAAGTACTGTTATTTGGCTGGATACATATTTAAGAGTCCCCACGAACGTCTTGTGCTGGATCCGAAATGCACGTCACGAATATATAGTATTATCTTCAATCACTAGCACCTTTGCATGTTTGCAATAAACAAAATAAACCTTGAGATGACATTCCTTCGTAACACAGATTGACGATAAATTTTTATTGCTTTTTATTCACCTTCACTCCGGCCTGTCTTAATATGCCAAACCAAACTGATGTATAGTGCAAACACTAATGGACTCTTGTACAAGGGAATCAAAAACTCTTCTATGTGTATAAGCAGTAGTGCCAAAAATTGTAATCTGATAGAAAGAAAGATTAGTTCCGAGTCCTCCGGGAATTTACAGGCCTCACCCCCACGGAGCTACAGGATTTTAACAACTAACGGGTGATCGGTACATTACAGGAATTTCCACAATTTAATATTATCTTTGGCAGTACCTCTTTTGGTCTTTGACCGACGATTTTTCGAAAATCTTCTGTATATGGCATAGGACAGTACGGAAGAGGCGAGACTTTTGAGGAGACTTTGCGCCTGGCTTATGATAAAAAGTGATTGGGAAATCATTGACACATGGGATCATGAACCCCCGTATTGTTTATGAAGTTTGAAAGTACGTATACGGGGTTTCCATAGAGAATTCATTGATTGATACACCAAACATTTGGAGTACCGTCAAGTGGTAGTAGTTTTTTTTACCTCATCCGTCAGAGTGTCATAACTATACATAAGGCGGTAACTAGACAAGACAACCGTTTGTCATCACACTACATAATATGCCTACCCGGTTGACTCCACACCCTTCCCTTATATTCTTCAATGTTTGATTTCCATAGTTTGGAATTTTACTTGTAAAATGGAACTTTCCCTGGCCATTGTCAGATTTTTCCATTAATCAGGTAAATCGGAGACATGCCATGTGTTGCGAATTCCATGAAGACTTGTCTTTCAGCCAGAATGTTACTCGGATAAATAAGATGCGCATAATTGATACTTCAAAAATATGTAGATTCTGTATGGAAGAAGGCAACAATATTCCAAGAAGAAAATAACAAATAAGGTCTCCTGGCACAATTCATTCCTAGACCAGATTCACCTTCAGCAAATCAATGATGAATTTCCATTTTGCAAGGTCCATTCCCAGGCACATATTACCTACAATGACATATAGGTAAAAAGATTGACTTTTCGCCAGAATATCTCATCCCGAATTCCATACGAAAACCCTTTTTCCCTTGCCAATCCTGTACATGGCGGGCTCTAGCGCCATCCTGTCTAAACTACATATCTCGCTACATTATAGGTACAAAGGTCTGGTGTAAAAATCTTTAAAAGCTAAATAAGTTTTAATGATTGTTGTACTATGTTGTGTATTGCATGTATGTATATGTATGCACATATGTATAATTACATGCGAATTGATAAACGAATTTATTTTTGTTGTTAACAAAACAAAGCGTAAATAAATTAATTGATGTGTCCTTGTTTTTAACTTTTGAGGGCACAAAAGCAACTACAACTACATTTCTATTTTGCTGTTATTTTTATTCAATATTCTTTTACAATAACAATATTATTGTAAGAGATCAACAATGTAAAAGATATCAGTGTTACTAAAGGAAGAATAGTGCTATTGTATGGATCAATGGAAATAACACGTTCGTATAGGCAAGAGCAATTGAATTATTATTAAAGAATAATAATTTGATATTGTCTCAAAACCTCAATAACATTTTTCGTCCCCGAAACCGGGTGGTAAAAGCAGCAACTTTTTGACCCGAGTAAGAACAAGCAAGGTTCTCGGGATGACCACAAGCTACAGATTTTAATTTCTTACAAAAAAGGACCTTGTATGGTAAACATTCCGACCCTTCCTTTTGTGCGGGCTATCCCCAGTTCCCGAGTTATAGTCCCCCAATTGTGAAAAACCAATTTATGTTGGTAAGGGAAATCTTCATTAAAATTCCCCATGTTAATTCCCATAAGAAATAAAAATTTTCGGAAGTCGGTGAAAATTTCTTAAGACAATAAAAACAGCAAAACCTCACTTTCATGCAAACATATATGGTAAAATACCCGCCCACAGCCAAATCCGTTCTTTACTCACCACGTACGTTTAGCTGCAAAGTGGGACATCCACCGCCGTTTTAAGTACAGGGTGGGATAACTGCACTAATATAAAAGGGCGCTGCAGTTGAAATTTCACCGGTAAATATAACTATCTATATTATTGGCAAAAAATTCATGGCTATCTGCGCAGTTGCGTAAAGCAAATCTAACTGTCTAGTTTCCAACTAGCAGCCACATTTTTCTTGCGTATACATAATATACACGCCAATAATATACATAGTTATATTTACCGTTGAGCAACTGTGCATTTCATATTTGCCATGCCATAACCAACTGTGCAGATAGTCAATTGTGCCTTTTAGCAGTGGTGTATGTAGATAGTTATAAGTTTCCATTACCTGTAAATATGGTTATATTTGCCTTTTAGCACCTGCGCAGGTAGATATCGTAGCGCGATTTTACCAACATAAATTTATTTTTCACACTTGGATGGGGGCTATAACTCGGGAACTGGGAAGAGCCTGAACAAAAGGAGGGGTGGGCATGATTACCATACTAAATGCCTACTTGTAAAAATTTCAAATCTGTAGCTTGTGGTCATCCCGAGAACTTTACTTGTAAGTCTCTGATTGACTTTAAGACATTGATATCGAAAATCCGACTTTTCGGGAGTTATTTGGAAAATAATGTTTTAAGACGGGGAGAATAAGCTTAGTCAGTGGCTTTTTTAGATTAGTAAAGTTGTTTGGTATGAATATTTAAAAATGTGAAAAAAGAGGAAAAGCAACTCTGAAAAATTAACAAATCTATTGCATTATTTCTAACTAGAATAAGTAACACAATTCATTGAATTTTTACATAAAAATGTTTATACTTGTAAAATTATTTCAATTAATTGTTGTAACAATGATCCACGTATGAAAAAACCACGTATCCATTTATTTCGAAAAAGGATTAATGCAATGATTATAAGCTATTCTCACTGATCCACGAATAGGTGCTATATATAACATAAACTAAAATTTAAACATCAATAAAATTGGGATTTGCAGGAACTCTAGATTATATTATGTAACATCAACTAAAATTTAAGCATCGTCAAAAACCAAACCCTCAATATTGTTATAAAAATGATGCTCATCACCGTTTGCCCTCAGGCGCTGAATTCCATCCTCGTAGACGATGGCTTCATATGTAGCTATTGTTATATGGGTACAATAATGGAAGTGCCTTGATAACGGCACTGTCTACACACACTTGGCTGTATCCACACATTTTTGCTGTAACTGTGTGTGTGTGTGTGTGTGTTCAGTGCGTAGAGACTTGAACGGCCCGGTGCGCCTGGATAGTAAAGTGTATATATAGCACCTGCTCCTCCACACAGACAAGAGCTGAAGATCTTGGGGAGCGGTTCGTACCTTTAATACAGCCAGTGTAAAATTGCCAGGGGCGACTTCACAAACTTAAATGCTGTATTTTTCACGTGCGGAGCCAAGAGGGGTTGTGCGGGTTGTTCGATAGCAACGGAAATGGCGTCCAAGGATTACCAGGTCAGTAAAAATTCTTTTATTTTGATTCTTTACCATATTCTAGTTTACATATCATTTGAACTGTCTTCTAAACCTCATTAAAGCCTCTTCAACCATATAGGGACTAATGAGCTACCCAATAGACCTCTCTCATAAATATACATAGACTTTTGACGCATATTCACTCTCTCCCAAAATAACATGTATTTCCATCATGTCCTTTCCCATCTTCATATTTACAAATGTTTCTATACACGATGGATAGTCGCTTCACAAGAAACATGTGCGTGCGGAACATATTATACTAGTTGGTTTCGCTCCGAAATTCAAAAAATGTTAAATCAGGTAAAGTCACCATATATATTTTAGCCCCAAAAATCACTACCTTTTGTCATACCTGGATATCAGTTGAGACATGGAAGACAGATTTGTTTAAAAGAAGCGGGATACAATTTCTTACTAAATTCAAGCTTCCTACTTTCCTAAATCCGCATTTATGGACATATTATATATTAATCCGAACATACTTAACAATAATCATTACATTACTTATCAACTTATCTCATCTGGAATCAAATTTTCTATGGCTTTTCCCTTCCATCTTGGAAGTTATTGTCCGTACATTTTGACAGTATTGTATCCGAAGGAGCTTACTGGAATGTATGTATGTATTTAAATCTTGAGCAGATTTACCTCTAAAATAAAACATAGCATATAGCTATATACTTATAATTTATAATTATAGCTATTCTTAATATACATACATATGTAGATAAGTCGTAAGTTGCTAATAGTATACAAGTGAAGCTGCCATGTCGCCGGTAATTTTTTATTTAGAGACTTTGTCATAAACCCGCCTTGTAATTTCTAAATTCTACGGTAAATCAGTTAAAGCAATCAGTTAAAGGAATATACAGATAAATTTGCAGTAAATTTAAAGGGTCAATTTAAAAAAAATAAACGGTATTTGCATTTACCTAGTTGTATGACTAGCTTATTAAAAGCTTTGTCAATTTGGATAAATCAGAAGCTTTAAAGAAGAAAAGAAATATAGTTTATTTCACTGCCACTATCATTATGGTACTTGCCATAAGCCCCTTACAAACATAATCACAAAGTCTAAATTACAAATCTTTGGACTTTTAAAGTAAATAATTTAACTCTATAAATGGTAATGGGCTATGAAATTAGTTTGAAAGACATACAATGTAATTCATAATTATTTCTCAAGTTCTCGGATGAATGCAGCTTATTGTGTTTAGATTACTTGGCGGTACATAACGCATCAGAATTATTTTGGTTCTTTAGCTCATATAGGTATTGAATAAGAAAGAGATTAAAAATACTTGATAAAGCTGGTTTTAGATCCTAATTGCATTATGTTACAGCTATAGTAATAAGCTTATACTATTTTTAAAATATTTTATTTCAATCCAGAGGTCAAATTACTATTATTTCAATTTTTAATTGGCTTGTACAATTACTCCAGACTTATATTCATTTATGTGCTGGCTAACTTTTAAGCTATAAAGATACATATACTTATATCTTGTAATGTTAGACGACTGTTTGGCTTTAGCCATTTACATGCAATAAAATTAGATTCATTGAGACAATAGGAATAATAAACTATTGTTATAAGTATTTTATAACTATACCTATACATAAAATACAATGCAGATACGAGCTAAATTTTCATCTGATTTAGCTAATAAGAACAAGGAAGCTATGGACTTAAATATTTAAAACTGTCGCTGTTTTAACCTGAACATGGCTATTAGTATATATCAAAAGGCTGCTATACTCATATGTAGTAAGTCAGAATGGATTCCGGGTCCATTGTTTAGTTCAATTAAATCCCGTGACATTTACGTGTCCCGGATTGGGATCATCCGGGACGCGGGACAAGCGCGCCCGGGACTGTACCTGTCAATTCGGAACGGCTTACGAATGCATACGAGAAACATAAGAATTAGGTTTTTTGGGAAAATCCAGAGAAAATCTAAAGATTTACTATTCCAGAAAAGGGGGATTTTATTTGCTTCGGAACTTCAATTTTTGAAAACTTGGGGATTTTGCTCAATTTTGATGGACAATAAATCCGAGGATTTTTAATGTAATTTTTGCGCCCATCCCTTTATTTTTAAAAATTGGGCATCGTAGTAGCAATTCTTTGACAACATTTTCAGGAGAATTTTGAAATACTTGGCATACATACAACATACAAGGTACATAAATACTTTATTCAACCCGTGGTAGGTAATGCAATTAGTCGTATTAATTTTATTAGATCAATGGGTCAATCAAAGTCCAATTTTGGGTTAAATAAATTAGTAGTCCTACTGAGGAAAGCAGCTCTGGAAAAAATCTCTGGAACTGTCAAAAATTTTGGGGAACAATTTATTTGTAGTTTTGTGAGCTTGAAAATTTGTCCATATACACAAAGAAGATTTTAATTATTTGTATTCGGTACCGTTGTGGTATTGTAGAGCCAAAAAGTATAGATTTATATGGCTTTTTCCAATTTTGGGATTTAAAATTCAACATTTTCGATACTATGCATTCAAGTGTTGTGTTGCATTATTAATTCTTTTCAGAACTTCCTCTCCTTTATTTCCTCCTTGTTATTTTTATTAAAACCGGCGTGTGGTCCGTCCGTCTTTCGTACGGTCACACTTGAGTAAGAAAAATTCGTCAGTATGAATATTCTGTAGATATTAATGCATATTCCTAACGGTTGGAGATAACTTTTTTTTCGAAGGATGGAGAAATCTTATTTGACTGATACTGGGTCTAGTATTTTACGATAAATTAAAAGAACAAAAACAAAGTTTACAAATAAATAGAATAATAATTATTATTGTCAACTAAAAGTATTTAAAAGAAAAAAACAAATTAAAAATTTGAATTTAGCTAATTAGGTTCTTGACGATAATCAGTTTTTATTTTTAGTAAAAGGCTGGAAATAATAACTTCAGCAATATCTTAACTGAAGTTGAGTGATTCATTCTTGAAAGTCTCTGTTGATTAAAATCTTCAAAATAACCTCTGACATGTTAAGGTCTGCAATATGCAGAATTTGGGCTTTGATGGACGTGATATTTTAGTAATTTGGTTGAAGACGCACACATGCCGGTGATGTTTGGAATTGAACTCTAGGTATCATCAGGATATTCCGGAATGGTTCCCATGACTTTCTGATCTTTCTGAATAGTTGAGATAAATTCATATAACATAGAAGAAGATATCCCGATTAGAAAATTGTTTACGAAGCATTTTTCCGGAGAAAGATGGCATGCTGTAAGGAAGGGGTTATAGAAAGATGAAGAAGGAGAAGAAGAGAACATGACCATAAATTCTTTGTGAGTATTACTGAAAATGTGCACGTCCGGATGAGTATATAGTATGGGAGTAATCGTTTAGTTTAGAGCCGGCCCATATATAAACATACAGGGAAGATGGAAGAATGAAGGAGAATTCCATGTGGAAAAGTTAAAAGAGAATTTTATCGGAGTTAGTTTAGTGGAAAGGGAAATTTAGTAAAGAAGTTGAGACGAGAGTGTGGGACTGTGGGGGGATGGATATAAACATTCCGCAATAATTCTTGAGGTTTTCCAATAGAAAGCGCCCAGTACTCGCACTATCAAAGTCATACATGGCTGGGTGGGATTTTTCTGGAAAAGCTCAAGATTTTCTTTGGTGCAAATGGTACCTTGGAGAAAATTTGGCAATTGAAGGTTAGGCGCATGGCTGTCCTCATTATTAAACTCGGCCGACCATACATGAGGGTTTCGAGATATATTGAAAATGCACGAGCCTTGTCAGCCTTTTGCATCATCAACATCGACCCATGACGTCAATGATTTTACCTTTATTTTACCAACTAGTAGCTTTATGACGTCGTTGTCGTTTGGATTTGACCTATATGCCTCTATCTGCCAGCATAGAGAACTGTATCTCAACCTTCCCTTATGTCGTCATTCCCGATGCCCTTCATCCCGGAGTCCTTCGGGCTCCTTTCTCCAGCGTCCTCCACGAGACTCTCTTCCTTCGCTGTCGTCAAGGAATAATTACATACAGAGGGCTAGGATTTCTCTCAAGTGTTACCGCAGCTTTCAATTCTACAGTGTGTTCATTCTATAGTGTTCATTCTATAGTGTGGGAAAACGAAGAAAAATGCTGTAATGAAGGTGGAAAAGAGCAAAGATACCACAAAAGGCCCGAAACTTTCAACATCTTTCTTCCTCGATCTTCTTCTTCTACTTCTTCGTCCTCTTCTTCATCCTCCTCCTCCACCTCCTTTTCCTGCTCCTTATTCCAAGACACTCTTCGTCTTGCTTTATCACCTTTCTCTCACTCTAGTCTAGTAGCATTATCATGTGAAGTGGATCTGCATCTTCACTTGAATCCGACACCACCATGATAGTTATATATATGGAGAATATGGCTAGGAGTTATTTTCCCTGAAAAAAAAAATATGCGGCATGTACTAGGATACATTTACATTAGTTAGCTTGAAATACGGCTCTATCCCTTGAATGCAATAGCTCTCTTCTCATTCCTGTAGCCGGCAGGAGCGTTACTGCGAGGTTACATAAATAATCGTAACACTACTGCCTCCTGCCTCAGCCTCCAATCTCCTCTGCCATTAATTCCCCATATACATATGTATATTGGATCTCACTTCAGCAGTCCTCGCTTCTCGTCTCTTCAAATATCATATAAAACTCATGAAGTTGATAAACATTTTGGGAAACTGAATGTCATATAAATGTCAGTGTTTACTTTTTCCTACACACATGTGTTGCAATAATTATCGGCTTTTCCGCTCCCCATCTCATGCCTGACTTACTTTCATGTTTCATGCCGTCGTCAGTCATACGTATAGGTATGTGGACATATTATAAACTTATAATATTATAAGTACATATATGGGCGTTCGTTAAGGAAACTTGAGATTTTGTGTGTGTATGTGTGTGTTTGTCATAACAGTGGGGACAGTTTGGTAGACATGCATTTACTTGATATATCTTGATAACATTTTGATGACACATGCTCCAGATTTGGAACGGGATTTCCTCATTCCTAGCTCTTCTTTTTCTTCTTCTTCTTCTGTGCCTTGGTGTTGTTCGAGCCAGTGAATTAACTCTTATTATTGTGAGTCTCCCAAATAAATCGTGACGGTATTTGTATTGGACCGTATATATATATATATAGTATTGTTTACGTAACTGTATATTGTGTTTGAAGAAAGTCGACCGCAAAGTTTTCTTTTTCCCTTCTACCTTCTCTCACTCTCTTGATATAATATACCTTTGTTTTTGTTCCAAGAACTTTCTTGGATAATCTCTTTCCTGTATTTCATGTAACTTTCATCGCAGCGATTTATGTGGATGGGATATATATATTTTGTCACGAGAGCTATTCAATTTTTTTTCTCTTGATGTCATCTTCATTGTTCTCATCTGCAGTCCGTCCAATATTATGTTAGAGCAAAAACTCATTTCATTGTGCTGACGAGGCCTTTATCACACACATCGCTGTGGAAATAAAACTATGTTTAGCTTGAAGGCCGGCAGGCAAGTAAATAATTACTGTACAGAGTGTATATTTATTTATTTACCTTTTTCTCTAACATTTCTGCAAACATTTGGGGACAAAGTTGTTCTTTCCACATGACGAAATGTAACTTATGGACTTAATCAGTTCACAGGGAGGGAAGCCCTATATAGTTTCTAAAATTATCCAACCCGTCCGTACTCCTTCATATGCTGCTGCTGCTGCTCAATCGATAATATTGTAACGGAGTGATAATACCTTTTTGGACGAGTTTCTCATGTAATCCTCCAGCTCTTTATTTGTTTCTGTATCATGTCCAATTTTTACGAACCCGCTCAAAATGAGGTTATTCCATTTATGGGTTGTTTTAGGTAGATTTAAATATTGCCAAATACTGTCTTCAGTACCGGGAGTACATATGTAAAAGTGTAATAATTATTATTATATAGCTGGGCTGTTCCTTATATGTTCTGTTCCGCACAAAGTACAGATAGTCTGACTTAATGTCATTTGAGTTGCCTATACACGAGCCTGTAACTAAGAGTTTACGGAGCAGTAAAAGCTTATACATAGGCTGATCTTGTAGGAGTAACATGTCTGAAAATACTTATGGGGAAATTTCAAGGTGAGTTTGTATGTTCAGGGGTGTTTCTGTATGTACCTAAAGGTATGTGTACATTGCGACCATTGCTTGTAAAAGGGAGTGTTGTGTATCCACCGTAGTTCATCAGTATGGTTCTGGGAAAAGTTTAGATTTCTCTCGGCTACTATACTATACTGTTTTATGAGGAGGAACTTGATAGGAAGAGTAAAATGCGAGAAGGGATGGCGTGATAGAAGACATTTGACATTTAAGAGGAACTCATTGGAGATTCAAGGGAGTGGAACAAATTAAGTATGGGAGATTCCCTGCTATATGGGAACTATACTAAGTCTATTTTTATACGACACGCTGCCGATGGTAGGTGTAGAACAGGAGTAAATGGAAAAATTAGTTAACCTGCTATTTCCTAAGATTGTTTACGCATCCATACTTGAGAGAAAACTTAGTGGAAATAATTAGGAAAAAGTTTTATCTCTTTTAATGGGCTACACGAAAAGTGAGGGTAGAGCTGGAAAGATCAAGTGATGAGAACAAGAAGGGAACTCGAGAGTTAGGCAAGAACTGAGTGAAAGATAGAGATGGAGAGACAGACAGCTCAGATAGAATTTGCAGAAATTAATTTCATTCTAATGGAAATCATCTAGCAGGGAATTAGGAAAAAATGAAAGTTGTTAGAATTTCGCGAAAGTTATTTTTGCACACACTCACTTACACACATACACACACTCAACATTTTGTTAAGAGTGTTTCGGACAGGTGTGATAAGAACTCAGTATGTGTGTCAGAACCAGGACTACCGTTCCTAAAAGTTTTATTAGTACAGAGGAGTTTGAGAAAAAAGGGAAAGAGAGCCTGGTAGTTGGTTAAGTGTCAATGGATGAAACACATGTCGGGTTGGAAATAACTTGACATGGTTTTAAAAATAAATCTGACTTGCTTAAAAATATACAAATACACAGAGGCAGAGAGTCAGACATGGATGGAACATGGATGTGTAGTCCTATGGCATGGATAGGTACATAGAAGATTATCTGTCATTTACAACTGCCTTGTGGCTCTTTTTGTACTCGAAAAGATGGCACACGTACATTTTCCTGTATGCCTCTCCGCAAGTACATGATTCCGTAGTTGTAGTAGTAGCAACAAGAAGTAATAAGTGGGAAACGTTCACTACCTTCTCACATTTACCTATATACATACATCTTTCGACAAGAATAATTCTCCGTACAAGCACCATCATCAAAAAAACCATTTTTTAAATTTCGCATACTTGTCATTTGCATTTCCTCTTTATAATAAATGTCAGAGGGCAACTTCAAGAATAACTTGAAAAGCGTTGTACTTCCCTTTCTTCTGCCAATTCCTTCCTGTGCATGGCTTGACTCGTTTTCACTCAAACTCACCATGCAGCTCAGCTCACCATGGTTTTTCTGCAGGGTTTAAACTTACGTTTCAGTGAGCTTCAAAGGAACTGTAAATTTATAGATAGAGACGGTGTATTTAGTATATGAAAGTCATTAGAAATACACTCACGCTCCATGTAGACGGTCTTAAAATCCTACAGTATAGGCATACTTTATATATGTACACCTACATATTAGCTATGTGGAGGCTTTGCTAGGTTATTTCATGAAGTAGTTATCCGATATTATTATATATACTTGATGATGATGACGTTAGAAGTTGAAGCGATAAATACACACAAGCCGGTGCTGCTGCTTCATGTGGGAACACAAGTATCTTGAAACACACATATGTACATGGTCGTTCCTTTGCCTTTGTAACCTGCTCAGTTTTCTGTGCCAAGGTAAAATGCGGTAAAATTTACTACTGCAAGATGACGTTTGACATCGGAGACGGAGAGTGTGTACAGTGTATATATGTATAAGGTTCCAGCAAGGCACATTCTGCATGTTTTACACATTACATCCTTATCGGGATTCCTCATGTACGAACCAAATGTAACTCTTTTGCTGGATGTCGACGCGGAACAAGGTTTTTAAAGAGTACGTGCTCTGCCATAGCATAAAAAGATAAAATTGTAGTAAAAGGTAGGAACTGATGAAGGTATGTATAGGTATGCATATGAGTTCCGTCCAGCCCAACATACTTTTAATAGCTTACCTTTACCCTTTGTTAATAATGTAGAAATCAGAACGCTTGTCCCTTATTTCGCAATGAGGACCACTCAGCCATGACGTGACTCCGTGGTCTGCTCTGCGTCCCGTCTACACCATTGTTCATTGCGGTACAGAAGCTTGCGTACATTATATTATTATACTACCTTCCTGCTGATAGAGTCTCATTTGTTTTTTCATTTTACGCACTATTTAGTCCAAATTTGGAATATTTTGCAGTGGTGGTGTAACTACAATATACATAAGTAGATACTATATAGCTACCCCGGCCCTCCTTTTCCTCTACGGGTAACTCGATAGTTAAATACTACAAATACTTATAGCATATGCTATGCTGCATATGGAAGAGAGTCAAAATTAGGAACATTTCAGATGAAATAACTCTCGTCTACATTTGGTTCTCGTTAGCCGACCTGTAATCTTGTAGTTATAGAGTTATTATAAGTAAATATGTATGTAATTGTATCTGCATTTCTGAACTGAAGAAGTAATAGACTTACTGGAGGAAAATATTTAATTCATAAGTCAAAAAGTACATTCGGACTACATAAAAAGGTATTTCTGGAGAGTAATTTTCCTGTTTATATTGATTGTTTGCTTGCTAGAGGCACATATGCATCTATGTATATGGAATTCGTACTTACAGGATTAATTATTCGACTTGTAATTTAGTCAAGGTTTATGAGGGACAATAAAATTGTCACAAAAAAAATATCTTTCAAGGATTTTGTACATGAATTTCTACTGTGAGCACTAAAATAATAAAAAAGCAAACTTATGTATGAAGGAACTGTTTGTTTTTAAAAGACCTTCTGAATAACTCTACGACTAGCCAGGTGAAGTTCGCAGTGTAGTATGTGTTCATCCATGGGTAGCTGTTAAAACTGACTGGGACACTTCCGACACTCTATGGGTGTAGTTTTTAATGGACAACAATAAAAATTGATGTTAGAATGGGCTGGCCTTACTTTTCAGCTAGATTAGGTTAGAAAGCACTTGGAACTAATTGGACTCAATAGTCATTTACTTTAGCAAGAGTTTAAATTGTCACGCACCAAGGAGTCTACGACAACTAGTTACATGTGGTCTTCACAAATTAATGCCAGTTTTTTCTCATTTAATCAGTTTAAGAGTTTTCAAGGAGTACGTATACTCATCTCTGTACTTGCTGTATACTTGCAACAAATTAATTTTTCGGAATATACATATATATATATAGATACATTTTATTTTACCTTTTCTCATTCTGCAAACGTATCTTCAAGAGGAGTAGTCAAGTACTCTCGCCGGTTGCTCTGATGTATTCTCTAATATCCAAGTACTATAGTGCCAAGGTTTAAATTGGATTTGAATTATTAATACAAGGGAAAAGTATATAAGTAAAAGGTATTTTACTTTCCTTTGATTTTAGCAGCAGAGTCTAACTAAATGTCAGTAACGGTGTGGAAAATAGGGAATGGCGTTCAAGCTACTAGTACTGTGTAGTCTTCAAATTTTTAACATTCATTGACTATAATCATTTCCCCACAGGCACTCTCTCTCTTCTCTTCTCTTTCTCCCTCACCGCCTCACGCCAGCATCTTGTTTTGGCAGTTTAAATAAATCTGCCGGTAGTAATCAAAATCTGTCTAGGACATGACTCCCAAAACTTTTATCCTACTTTAGTTTCTACTCCACTGATTATTGTGGTAGAAACAGGTATTTGGTGCAGTTTCAACTGGATATTTTCGGTATGAACCAGTTAAGACAGCAGTGTTTTAAATTAATGTTGCTTCCGGAAGTCATTGGAGTTGAAAGTTGCTGAAAGATCCTTTGTTACAATTATTATGCTTACTTTACTATCTTCTGCCCCGCTCCGAGTTATGCCAAAGGATACTGTAGAAATCAAAGCTTCGTGTTCTGGATATTGTTTGACTATTTCATCAAAGCAGGGAAGGGGAATCTACGTCTGTCATATTTCAACCAGTTCTTATTACGGTACACCTCTGAGTTTTACTTGATTGTAGTGTGGTATTACAGTTGTCAGTATCCATGTAAACTGTTTGTTCTAACTCAAGTACATTTGATATTCTTGAGGTTAACATCATGAAGTGCATCAATGTACAGATAGGAGTAGTAAATCCATAGTAGTAGAACTGGAGAAGGCTAACCGTTGCAATTATATCCGTTCAAGCGATAACAGAGAAATGGTGTTGAGTTCTAGACCTTTCTCGGGATAGAATGCACAGGTGCCTTCAGGCATCTCGAGACATGACCAGCTCGACGGAGAACTATTTTTTTCTATTGCAAAACTATTAAATAGAGAGTAACATATTTGGGCGTAACATATGTAACTGCTAACCGACTGGGATCGGGATCACACGCCAGACGAAGTAGAACCACCCGTTTAGGTCATTTATGATCCTCTAAGAACCTCGCTCACTCTATTTCATCGGGTATTTGAGACGGAAAGGGAAGTTGATTAAACGCCGATGTGAGCTACTAACAGTTCTAAAATTATTTTTGGAAAGAAATGGTTGTAATCTCAGCATCGGGTCAATAAATCTGGATTGGAATCAAGATTCGACGACATATGGTAGGATTTTAGTGTCATGTCGTTCGGGATACATCCATGTATAGTAGAGATCTGTAAAAGGACTATTGTGGATCGACTCAAACCAACATACATATACATACTTATACAGGTAGAGTATTGTTCGTCAGCAGTATGTACATGCTGTAGGATTATTCTACGGGGGAAAATCTAATAGTAAGAAATGGAGATATGGATGGAATCAATAGATTTCAATCAGACCAGAGATTCGTATAAAGTCACGTTCTCGAAGATATTTCCATGGATCCTTGGAAATAATGAAGCTAGTTCCATTGTTAAGGAGAGCTGTGGAATAACTAGGATTTCATTGAAATGAAATGTTCAAAAATAACATACAAGGTGTAATCATAACATACGTGAAGGGATAAGATAAAGTTGGTATCAAAGTATCTTTGGTAATGCGAGCAGTAGAGTAGTATGTTCTCACAGAACGACGAAATCACGAAATCTTATATGCTACGAGATTTTCCCAGACATCCTCATTCTTTTTCTCGAATGACAGGGATTTTCTGGAAATGGACGTCTTGTTGTAAATCTTTCTGGAGGTTCTCCTCATGCTTGAGTACGTGTGTATAAAAATATATGTTTTCGCAGTGTCTCGACTATATGCGCGCACAAATACCTTTGTGCGCAAAAATATCTCTACCTTTCCGTAGTGCACGTACATAAATATCCATCTGTGTACGGCTAATATTAGAAATGCTGGAGAAGTTTTAGACGCTGCTACCTAAGGGCATGCTGGGTCTGTAAAGTAATTGAATTGGGAGGGAAACCAGAGATTTAAGGTTATTTTCCATTCTCGTAATTTCATTTTTAACCAAGTTTGAGCTCAAACAAGATGGCAGATGGAAAAATAGAAATTTGATGGTGAGGAAGAAATAATTCAATCAAGTCTAACAGTGTTATAACTTTTAAGAAGGTTACTTAAGAAAGAGTATTTATTGTGACCCCGTATCGCTTGTGTGCATATACTTACTACTTAAGAGTGAGAAGTTCAATAATTGAGTTAGATATTTACTCCTTTGTGTTAAATTCTGTCTTGTGAACCGGGACTCTTCATCGACGTAGAATTTTATTAATTTTACCAGTCTGCCAGTCTACAAGCTTTTCATCCATGAAATTAGATTTGATGGAGAATATCGTATGCTATATGCTTATTATATAAAAGTATACACACAGTGTGTATGTACTGTGCTTGTCGAGTAATAAAGGTAAAAATCTATAGAGTCAGCAGGTTGTCTTGGTACACTTTTCCTTAAATTGAATATAAAATCCAAACATGCCATCATTTTTCTTCGCAAGTATACATAAGTATCTTATGCCATCCACTTTATTTACTCGTTATTATTATGGTACTTGGTAGTACGGACTGAGGTAGATACATAATGATAATCGACTTACCAAGTATAGCACATGTATCTATCTATACCAGTATCTACTTATAAAAGCGGGAGCCTCCTTTTAACCATAAAGAACATGAAATAAAAAGTATAATGATATGCTCTCTAATGTCGCACGCAACAGACAATGGGCCCATTGCTAAACGCAAGAATTTTTGCAAGATCTTAAGGCTGCTGCACACTTACGTCAATAAAAACTGGCTTGGAATCCTGCAAATTCTCGAGTTTAGCAACTTGCCCAATAACTCAATGACGACAAGGCAATTTTGAAGTGTAAATTCAGCACCCATATAGACAGTACATCTTGCTAGTGGTTGTCGCTCTCGTAATTTGTGTTGTCAGTTACTCTGTGAGGAATATATAAATATATATTTATGGGTGATCAGTAATTAACCATGATGGTTTGTGTGCTGCGGCTTGTAAAAGCAAGTCAATAAGACTGTTATTTAAGTGGTATACAACTTGTCCTTTGACTCTCGTCCTACCTTCCGCTGATGTTATTGATGTTGTCGTAACGAGGGATGGCGGGGAAAAAGTGGGAAAGTGATTATTATGTAAATACTTTTAGTGTATAGCATAGCAGCATATGATATAATTAGACTTGAGTGCATCTTCCTCAACCTGTACACCAATCAACGAGTGTGGCTGCATATGATGCTGAGTGGTGCACAGCCGGCTTGGCTTCTTCCATTATTGTTGTTACTCATGATGTATACACTGGTATAACATGAAGGAATAAAACGCCTTGTCCTTGTTCCTCGTGTCATCATCATCCATTCTTTTCCCTACCACTGGTGGAATACCATATGTTTATATCTGTACACATGCAGGTATCCAATATCTTATGAGGGGGTTGAAAAGGTTAATACGGAGAATTGAATAAGGAAAAGCATTATAGTTTCGTTTGGCTCCTGGGTTTGGTACAATATATGTACTGGTGAGTTACTACTACTTACTACTACCACTACTAGTACTACTTACTACTACAACTAGTAATACTTACTGCAACAACTAGTAATACTTACTACTACTTACAAAGTAAATGATATACGTATATAGTTTCTTTGCTGGTAACTATGGAGTTGTGTACTATATAGGGGTAGGGCAGTTACACCTTGTGTTTTCCCCTTGTACTCGTCTCCTTCTATATACTATGTAGGTATGCACTCTACGGCTTTGGTGTCGGTCTATCTGTGTGGATCTTTGTGGATACCTACAAAGGGGTAAAGGATGGGACGGTAGTCAAAGAGAAGAGAGTCGCTGTCCCACGTATACACAGCTCCGTACTCTCTCCTTCTCTGATTCCCTCCTATTCCCACACTTTTACTATATACCTCAGATCCTCTTTCCCATAGTTGAGGACGCTTTTTATCGAGATTTAAGTTTTCATTTTAGAGCTTGACTACTTGGTGTATAATTCGAAGCCAGGCTACAGTATCATGATAGGGATGTTGCTCCTTGACTAGAAGTCCTCTGAGCTTTCTTTCCATATACTGAGATAAAAACAGGGGGAAAATGGAATGAATGGATGAGATGGAATGGAGGAGAAAGCAAGAAAGTATGTAGAATTGTGCAATCTGGACATTGTTCTACGTTCCAGAGACATTTGGGTAAAAAGTTGGAATTTTCTCGTAGGAGTCAGATTTGGACTTTGGTGTTTGGGCTGCTGTCTGGCCAAGTCCATGGGTGCAAATATATAATTGTATAGGTATGCATTCGCTGAATGCAGGGATAGATGTGAGTGAGAAGCTCCATACACAAGTTTAAGGGAGAAGGAACGAGTGAAAGAGAGTGAGAGAGAGCGAGAGAGAGAGAAGACGAATGGAACGTACTACTACTGTAGTATACAATAAAGCGGCTGCTGCTGTTGCTGTACGGTTTGCAATTCATAGCATAGTATTTTGGCTGTGAGAGCAGCACCAAGCATTGGCCCATACGGGATACACCGAGAGAGCAAGGCTGGTTCCTCTTAAATTTTCGTGGCTGCGGCGACTGAGTATCGCGCAACGGATGTTGGCGCAGATTGATTTCGGGAGAAAATCCTCTCTCGTTCGCGTTCTAACTATACAGCATTATACAGGGAGTATAGGGAAGTATCTGCGAAAATTTTCGGTGCAAAAGGGAAAGGGAAAACCCAAGCTAGGACGATTCCCCCAATTCTAGAGTCTTTTTTCCGTGGATGACAACTTTCCGCCAGCCGTGTTTTTTTGTCGCCGCTCCCTACCTTTCTCCCTGACTGCTGCTGTCCTTTTCTTCGTGCATCCAGCAATTCTCAATGTGAACCTCTCTCTCTTTGCCGATGTAAGCAAACTCGCTAGTCACAACTTTACCGAGAGCTCCGCCGGCTTACATCAACCCGATATATTTAAATCGTTAAACGGATTGATAATTTACCCGAGTAGAGAACCACACTCTTGTAGACCGTAAAAGCTCTTCCATCAAAATTATATACCACCCGACCAAAACCAAATACAATGAGCAAAGCGCTGGAGTAATATTCGGCTGTTAAAATTTTCTATAATCTATAGAAAATTCTTCTCATTTCTTCACTGGATCGGAGAATTTTCTCTCTCAATTCAGTAATATCTACTTTTTTTCTTCCATACCCAGTGTTCATTACTGGTCTGCCCTCAGTTTTTTAATATTCTAAAATTCTCTTGAGTAACTTTCTTTCTACTTGTATTCCTCCAATTTATCGTTTTCCGTGGTTCACGTCTATAATTGTGCCGCTCTCGGAAACATAAAGTGTGACTTCCCACTTCTTTGAAACTTTTCAAATTCTTGGAACATCACAAAGGACAAAATCTTTCCTTGTCCTGATATCAACTTCATGTACTGATTCCTTGTATGAAGGAATGAAAATAAATTTAAAATAAATTAACTTGTCTATTCTCAATCTTGAACTCTCTGTCTCTTTATCAAGAACATCATCGTGTTCCGTTTCCTTTCTGTATCTCTGTATAAACGTAGCTATAACTTTCACACTCTCTTGTTTCTTCTCTGACTTTTCCTGTGTTGAACGAAAGTGAAGTGTCTGCCTGTGTGTTTATGTGGTTTTTTGGATATTTTCTTTATTGTACTGTCTGTAAACTCATAGAACTCTGACTGAGACTGTAACATTTTGAAGTTTGAAAAAATTAATCTAGGAGGAAAGAAATATTTCACGTAAGTGACTGCTTTTCTTCCTTTCGCCATACGATTTATTATTCATCCGTCTTGTGTTCCTTGTCTTCTTCTTCTTCTTTTCTTCTTGACAACACTTATTGCTGTTCCCGCTGTAAAAATACATCACCTCATATAACCTCCACAGCTACAAATTATACGTATGACCATATGCTTTGTTTATGTAAATTGCTATTGTTGTGGAACATATATTGTTTATTTACTTATGGCAAAAATAATTATATGAAGTATCGCGTGTATGTAGATTTGGTAGGTGTGGAGTATGAAAAAACTTTTGAGTAGTAATTGGAAGAGGAGTATGTATCATGTTATTGAGAAATTAACTGTAATAACGGTAAGGGCTGATGTCTGCTCTTTAATTATCGCCAAGTATCTGTATAAGTATCTATAAGTATTCAATTTGATACCGTGTATATCCTGGTTGGACAGACACTTATTGAATACTCTGTACTTAGAGAATGATAAATATTAATGCGCCAAGTGTACGTGTAGGTTGATGGGCTTGTGTGTGTGTGTTGTGTATTGGAACAACTTTTACCATCGGTCTGACACGCATGCAAGAACACTTATGTAATTTCAGCAATGTGTGTATTAGTATATTAGTAGTGTTATCGACGGCGAAAGAAAATATATTTATTATGTTCCTCACCTATAGACTCCTTCCGTTTCCATAAGGAATACATACGCTGGAATAAAATTTAGGGCATGCAGGTTTCCCTCTCTCTCTCTCTCTCCGGGTTATATATTACATGTATTACAGTCAAGGCGATGGCTACATTTGCATTAATGAAATGATGCATGGCTGGAGCAAGAAGGTAAGGTATAATAGATAGGTTGGTTTCATTACGTTTGCCCCATGAGTTTTATTGCTTGGCCTATGCATTACTCTCAAATAATAATAATAATCGTAAGAGGTTTCCCAAATACTACAGAGCAGCAGCACCAGACTTTACAGAAGGAATTAAGGCCTAGGCGTGTATGTAGTAGGCAGGAGTCTACTAATAAATATGGATAGATGTTGTCAAGTATTTTTAATGGTCCCGAGAAAATCGAAGGTGGCAGAAGAGTGTTATAGTGTATATATGGGGGTAGGGAAGCCGGAGTGAATGCGTCGGCTAGTCAGAAATTTTAGCTTTTATACTCCACTGGAATGTTTGATATACTTAAGTTCATATAAATATAACTATAAAGACTGTACAAACATCCATAGCTATAGCTATAGCTATACTCACAGTCTGGCCGGGTAAGATTTATGATGCTTATGTTCAAGTTGCTCCTATGTACATACCTTATTTTTGGAAGTTATGAAATAGTATACAGGAAAGCGGAATCCAATATGAGTGGAATTAATATTAGCTCACGACGTGACAGAACATTTGGCCATATTTTTACGAGCTTGATCACTGGAATAATTGTATTATATAATATGCCTTTTACAAACTTGAGCACTCCACCAATACTTATAATAATGTAGCTGAACTTTGGCAAGGGCCAAGCACACTAATGTATACTAAGTAGCTACTATTATTACTAGAGAATATTATGCTCGTCAGTCCACAAGAGGTCATAAGTTATGCCTGTGGGTGAAGAACTCGCAGTTTTCCAGCTCCTTTCCATCTTTCCTATTTATTTCCATTCATCGACACAACGATTACGTAAGTTCCGCTGATAAGTTATGCAAGCCCATGATTGAAATTCGAGCCTCCTCATTATAATCGCTTTCTGCAAGGCTCAATTGATAGAAACTGGATTGAACCATTTTGACTCAAGCTATGCACTGTTGGAATTTTTGCCTTTGGATAATCGTATTCATACTTGTTTTTAGTTTGCAATGTATAGTTTATTGGACCCACTCTTCTGTGGTACTTGTTACTAAAACCTGTTCTATCATATGGAAGTCTTCTTTGCAATATACTTTATGGTAGTAGTGCAGTTTCGTTAGGAAATGTTACCGTTTTGAGCGAAAACATGGGTTGGTTGGAGAGATGAGCAGGAGCATATGTTTTGCCCGGGGACATGGCTATTTTTTGTGTTGTTCTTGGTAGTATGATTTTATTATATACTTACATCAAGCCGGTCATTCTTTTTTGTTTTTCACAATCTATATTTATAAGTATATTGAGAAGGTAGAAAACGTAGTGAGTGTGCAATTTTTGCACATTTTACAAAGTATCCCAATACCTATACAGCCATTGAATTAATTTCATGTTGGTTTGTAAGAGTGTAATGTCGGGGGGAAGTGGAAGTTTAGGTTGACCACTTGCACCATGCTGTGCATTCAGGCATTACTCAAGTCTGGAGGCATGAGATAGACTATATGGGCAATTGGAGAGTGTTACTTGTTACAGCATGCTTACGGTCGTACTAGTCTCTCTGAACTGCAAATGCTACTAGGTAGCTACTGTACTATGACGTATGAAGTTGGTTGAAGCTACTCCGAGTAGAACCTTGGCTATATATGAATGTTTGCTGCAGAGAATTTTCTCTTTTGTGTTGCAATAGAGTGCGGGATGTGCTTTTTCCACATTCTCCAAGAAACAGATTTGTCTGAGATACGAGTATATAATCTTTAGAAGAGGATAGTATAGGGGCTGACATTAGAGCCCATGTGAGGAACCGGGATAGATACAGTGAGAAGGAGAGGGAGAGAGAGAGAGTCGGGATCGTTAGATTTTTGGCTGGTTGGCTGCTCTGCCCTAGATTGAGTATTTTCTTCAGGATGGATATATTTGGTTGGAGATACTACACTACTAGTACTGTAGAGAGAAAGAAGCATTGGGGAAAGTAGACCCGACGTTGTTCTCTCATATTGATTCAGATCCACACCCGGTTTTTCCTTTGGCTTAACTTTCCCGGTTTCAGGAGAACATGAGTAGCGGCCATCAGAAAAGCCTTAACTTACTCATTCTACAGGGAATTTCACCCTTTAGCTAAATCTCATCAGAAAACAATTTCAACTTCTTTTTTTTGGGGCAATTTTCATTCAATTCCAAGTCTGTCATATTTTTTCGAATATAAAGTACAGCATCTCATACATAGGAAATTATGTATATATGATGTGTATGATTTCACAGTCAATATGTCTAAGTGATCATGCATTTCTCGGGGGGTATTTTATAAAGCATTTCACTCAATGTATTTCTCAGTATTGGATTTTTATTGTATTTTATACGGAAATTTGACCAACTTCTGCACGGATAATTTTACGAGCTTTTCTTTATCCTCTAGCCTGATAGATGGGTAATGATGAATGTAAATTTGCTTTCAAGCTCTCAATTTTATATGACGTCCGGAGCTCCCATATACTATGTATGTAATTCTCATGTTTCATATTAGCCTTGCGCTAAAACATTTTTTGCTTCTCTTCAAATAGCTGGATAGAAAGAGCTTTGATGGTGCCGTCCCTATGTATACTTCTAAACACTCTCAATGAATTTGTGCTGAATTGCGAAATAAATGCAATTGAAGATAAATCCTATTTATTTTATTCAGGTGCATATATTAGTTTAAAATTTGCAAGTCGTTATCTCTTTCGTTGAAATTCGTTTCGATTCCCAATGTATGAACAGGACAGCAGATTCACTTTCTATTTAGTAGTATACTACTAACTAAGTGCAATGAGTGATAGATAATATCTTACTGCACAAATGTCACCATTGGAGTTAGTTTGCCATTTGCCATTGAAGTACTTATACGTATTTATGAGTTTCCTTCAGCCAACTGAATAAGACAAAGATAAAAAATGATGCCATTAGCGTTGCTCTTCCTTCGTCGTGTTTGCTCTTAAAAGATGAATCTAATCCTTATATGCTTATTGCATACATAGTAGTTCAACTTTGGAAACATTTATAAAAAATAAGAACATCTTACTACTGCACTTATGTACATGCTACAGACGGCTAGCTACTATGGATAACATCACGAGGAGCAGCAATTTGCTTTAAAAACACTACATATACCTAAATAAACATACTTTTTTAAAGATTATTTCGGGCTGTACTATATTCTACAGTTTATATTCTATATAGTATATAGTATATACTGTCACATATCCATACTCCTCCAGTCCCAGACTCTGTATAGACAAAGTGGCGCTAGAGTTTCTGAGTGTAATGAAGGGAACAAGAAAACTACGATCAATATTTTGGCACTTGAATTGTGTGGAGATAAATTGGAGAAGGATTCAAATGGAATGGATTTTTTGTGTTTCTTTCGATTTTTTCCATGCACATACGTACATATTTACTTTCTAGACAGTGACTATGTTTGTGTGTGGCATTAGCGATATCTTCTTGGGGGAAGTCGATTTTCGTAAAATTGTAAAAGGATGTCGTGTCCTAAGCCATGATGTCCTTGCAACTAAATCGTTCATGTAATATTTTTCCCGTTCAAAGCTCTTTGTTGCTTTTGTAACCTATTGGATTTTCATGTGAATCCTCCTTCCCGGTAACCATAGCTGTACGTATTACCGTATTACGTATACATACTTTCCAGGAGTGTTCCGTATATTGCTGTCATCATATGTAAGGTTACCATGCAATAGACCCATTCTGTTGGGTTACGTTAAAAAATGAAGGAGGCAAAGCTATAGGACTTTCGCCGCTATTGGAATTGAAGCCGTGGGATAGAAACTAAGTGAATCAGGCAGTTATATAGACACATTCTGCAATAAGACTTGGACGCTTGGATATACATAGAACTCTGGAAATTATTAATGCGTCAGTTTAAACTTTGTGGAGTCAGCCGTAATTCCAGCTTATCGTAACAAAATGTATTCCCAATGATCAGCCCATGAAACACTTTCCTTACTTCTGGTTATGTACAGCTCTGACCTCTGAACTGATTGTGCAAGATGACACTGGAAAGTACTAGATACAAGCAGTATCAAATCACACTAGGAAATGCTTATGATTTCAAAACGATGGGTTCTTTAGCGTGCTTCTAAACAATAATAATAAGGAAAAATAACAACTGAGCAAATATTTTTGACAAAGTGCAGTCCTCAGGTTTATTTACTTGTATAAGTTGATTTTTCTCTGAACCGCGTTAAATACAACTGTGTAGTATAGTCTACAAATCATTGTTGTTAATTTGATCGAAAGCTGACGTATTTGCTGAGCGACTGACGTTCAATACTAGGAATATGAATAATAGCATAGTAGTAACTATACTAACAGTCATATCTACTAGGTGTGATGACGTGGTTGTGTTTTGAACATCTGCCATGCTGAACTACTTACATGATGAGTACATGTACATAGATATCTGAGGAAAATATCTTGAGGAAATAAAATGAAACTGCAGGAACAAGTCTATTTTGCATGTGATTCGTGGGAAAACTATTTGACTAAAGGTTGCAAATTACATGTTTATATTTGAACATCGAGGAATTGAATTTGTGGTTATTTTATTAGTCGGGGAGTATGTATATATGTAGCTTGTTTATAAGCTTTGTGTCAAGTCATTCCTGGTTATAGGCCTTGTAACGGGTATATCTATCCTATTAGCCCGTGTATGTAACAAGATAAGGTAATTTGAGCTGTTGATGTCACATCTAATCGCAGTCAATGTTGTCTGAAACTGTGAGTTTATTATAAAAGTTTGTTCATATTAGACAGCTCTATGCAGCTCCGTGATTATATAAAGGTTCTCATATGGAAATCATCCTTGTGTGTCCTTTGCTTATTCTCATGAATCGCGGCAGGTTCGTTATTAATGTGATTATATGATGCTGGTATGTATGTATCTAGACATATAGTTTTATATTTTCATGTGTGGGCAGATTGTCAATACAATTTATTTAGGTATGTCTCCGGATCCAAATAAGTTTTCACTCGAGTTTCATCCTTGATGGGAGTTTGAGAGTAAGTCGGTTATTTTTTCCCGTCTCTCCATCTTCTCCTTCCCTTTATGAGATAACGTATGCACACGTGGATAAAGGTAGGGAGCGGACAAACAAGCATACTTACGAAAGTATGATATCCTCTCCAGTTTTTTTACATAGCTTTAGGAGAAGTCGTAGAGGACTTTATTAGACACTATGGAGATATAAGAAATAGTGGGGATATTGTGAATAGTTATTTTCCTGGAGAAGAGAAAGTGTGTGTCAGGAGAGTTGGGATGGAAAAGTTGACTTTTATGGAAATTTCTAAAGTTTTGGATTTTCCTTTCGGTACGGCTCTGGAAGTTAGTAGGGGAAGAAGCAGCATGGGATTTATATTTCATTTCTTATGTCCGCTATAGCTTTACTGGCTTGATGAACCGCTTTGAAGCGATCTCGTTTTCCCTACAAACGTCAGTCTGACTTCTCTTCTCTTGTATAGTACTACCTAACCTATAATAATTACATGCAAGACTGGATATAGACCGAGCCGTGGATCAGAAGATACTTGTATACAAGAATTTGTGCTGTCTCTTCTCTGTCAACTTTGATTTTCCGTTACTACTACTAGTATTACAGGGGTAATGAAAACATCCTAAGAGCTACTAGTAGACCTCAAAACTCTATGTGGTATGGGCTAGTAATGACAAACTTTGTGGTACAAGATGATAGGATTATTAATGATAACCATGAGGAAGGTCCCTTATGTATATACGTATGTGTATCTATCAGTGTTGGATCTATAGCACACTATCTGTATAGTATGCCGCTTACGGACTTTGCAATTGCTTGGGAAATGTATGCAAATATGTAGGTAGAAGTTTATCAGATGATCGATCCTCTTGGGCTTTATATTTTTATTCATCCATATATAAACAAACTTGGAAATCATACATGCTTTAATATTGAATCATGTTTTTAGCTTTTGCATACTAGAAGAGGTATAAAATCTGGAGTAGTCTATAAGAGCATTACGTTGAAGCTGAAGAGAATTGACTAGATCCAATGTACGACATGAAAAAACATGTAATCTTAAAAGTTTCCCTTTGCCCATAGGGGGTTCCATGATTTGAGAGCAGTTTAATGGCCAGAGCCAGAGCGATTCGAGCTTGGATGCACAAGTCGTTTCAACATTTAAAAAATCCGTTTTATCATCATGTATACTCATGTCTTTTTCTACAGATAGATGTGCATGTTACGCGCAGATTTTTTCCATGCTGTACGTATACCTGTATGTAAGTATGTATACATAGATATGTAAGGACATTCACTCAATAATACAAGTATCTAGTATTTTCGTATTTAAAGTGTATGTTAAATTATGAATAGTAGAAATGGTATCAAGTCACGTTAAGACATTACAAGAGATGGCTACTGTGTGTGTGTATTACTATTATTGTGATGTGATTATTGAGTTGGTTGTTGTCTGTAGCCGATAATAAAACCTATTGTACTTACTTTAGTGTTATAACATCTGACTCGAGTCCCATCAGGTACTTACCTATACTACATTTCAGCTAACATTTATGACAACAAGGTAGGGCTAAAACAAAGGCTATATGAGTGCATGGTGTTTTAGCAGAGTCTTTAATGCTGTTTGTGTAACTCTTGACGAAGCCCATTGAAACTCAGTCGGCTTTTAGGCCGTCTTTATGAGCTTTGTCTTGTCTCAGCAAGTTCTAACAATCGGAAATCAGTGTGTGCTGAATTAGATTTTGCCGACTCCATTCCTCTCTATAGTAAGAATCCCCAACTTCCTGTCTTATACAACTCTCGAATAAATCGTCAGTTCTCCTGGTTAATTTCCAGTGTAGATTTATTTATGAAATGCCTTAAGAACTTCCTGTCGTGCTTTATTGCAGATGGCGGAATATTTTATTTTGTTGAGTAGACGGAAGATGAAGATAGTTGGAGCTATCAGGAGCTCGTCGATAATAAATTACAAACTGTGTATATAAACAGTTTCGCACATGGCGCTCCAAGTACAGTAATTATGTAAATACAACGAACCTAAACTATACACACTACGAGGGTTTTGCTGACTTTAACCCTAATACTCACGCCTTGAAATTTTTTATCGTTCACATTCTTTAATATTTGCTAGGGTAGTTATCAGGCCAATTATTGACATAAAAAATACGATGATAATGACTATAAATGCTTGGGTATCGATTATATAGCAATGTCTCTGTGTGGAGGCTTGAAAATTATGAGTATGTATATATGTATGTTCTGGCAAGTATTAATGGGAGCGGCTGCCCCTTGCCATTACGTCTTTTTAAAAGATCGTTTACACATTGATTTGTAATATTATCATTTTTAAATAGAGTTATTCCCTTTATGTGGTATGTACAAACATCCTTTAGCAATAACGCGGTTCTGCCGCACAACAGCAAAGTGTGTTTGCAACCGTCTCCTCTCAATATTAAATTACAGGCTGGAGAAAGGAAAACGGTGATGGCAGAAGAAAAGGATACCTGTAGTTACGTAATGATAGCTGGTATTCTAGGATCTATTATGAAACCCTTTGAACTTATAATACAATTATACTCACGATTCGATGGCGCTCCTAAATTTAGACAGCACTCCATTGTATAGCGAAGCTTGGAGTATTGTGGAGAAGAAAGGAATAAAAAATTAGACAGGCAAATTCAATTTGAGAGAGCCAATTGGGGCAATATGAAGGTTACGGAAATAAAAGAACGTGAACTCTATCCTTAAACTCAAATTTAATTAACTGAAGAGTCGCAAGTGTTCATAGTTATTTTTACACTTTTTTTTATATATTTAGCATCTGCAAAAGATATTGCTGATTCACAAATTCTCAAAATAACCTTTTCTGGAGTTCCTAAAATACATAAATTGTATAGTAACCGATCTGAATGACATTGTTGTCCTAAAATAAACTATAGGTATTATGTTGTCAGAAGCATGTAACATTTAATGATAGAAAATTAAATTTGAATTAAAAATTAGAAAGGCAAATTCAAATTTGAGAGCCAATTGGAGCAATATTAAGGTTACGGAAATAAAAGAACTTGAACTTTATACTTAAACTGTTTAATTAAATGGAGAGTCGCAAGTGTTCAGTTAGTTATTTTTCGACTTTTTAAAAATATTTGTCATGTTACATCTGCAAAAAAAATTGCTGATTCATAAATTCTCAAAATAACCTTTTCTGGATTTTCCCAAATATATACAAACATTGTATAGCAAGCGATCAGAATGACATTGTTGTACTAAAATAAACTATTATATATATTGTCAGTAGCATTTAACATTCAATGAAAGAAAATTAATTAAAAAGTTGCTATCAAATTTGTATGACTTAGTTATGTAGCCTGAACGATGAACCACGCTTTTCAATATGACCTTCGTTTCAAATTGTCACTTATTGTAGGGCGTGAGGTGAACTTATGTAATCTCGAGAGATTGTATTTAAAGGCATGTGTATACTCTAGCAATATGAAAGGCAAACATAGGAACCAGCGTATCTCATTATAATAGCAATATAATAGCAGGTAATTATTCGTATTCACTAATACATCCACCGTGTACCGAGTGTCTGCCATGCCGGACAATCCACATAGAGTTTTCGAGTTTCCTGCTCTTTGCACCTGGTGGATTAATATCGTCAGTTGATTTAACTAAACAAGTGTTCCCTGCCACACAGATAAAGTATCATCATCATTCTCAGCTGTACACATACACATACATGCCAATGTACTACCATGCTAGCACTCTAGTGTTCACGGTAGTCTTGAATGTAGTAAGGTGGGGAGGGAAATGATAGTGAAAAGTATTGGAACGTATACTATATTGTAAATAATAGCGCAAATATCTCTCATCCGATGTAATTACCTTCATCATAACAGACCACTTGATTCCTTTATGTCACAGTATATTTAGTATTGCATGAACTGAAATATATTTGAGGACGAGTGGAACTCATTTTTTGTGCTGGGCTTATAGTTTACCGGATCATATAAATGCGTTGATGGAGTGGTTCTGGAGGATATAATGGGGGCAATAATAATTACTGCAGCAGCACTAAGGCAAAAGCGTTGTTGTCAGTTTTCCATTCACATGCATACTTATATCTCCTGCCTTTCCGCTATGACTTCACCACAATCACATGAATTCTTCATGAGTTTAATGGAACTGTCCCATATTATCTTGGCTTTACAGTTTTCGATGAAATTATTCATATTGTTTTAGAAAGTTAATTCTAAAATTACACATGTAAGTGGTTCCACAACCCGTTACAAGTCAACATTATAGATAGAGAGTGAGAGTGTGTATGAGTCTACGGAGCTCCGTACATTTATGAGTACATTAGTAAACACAATAGTACGTAAATACACATTTGTAGTATGGACTTTACGGTATAAATGAAGAGTTGATAAGATTATCATGATTATTTACCCCATTTTCCGTTATTTAATTTAAATGGTTCCATTAAGAATGATTATGAGGAGTAATAATGGAAAAAATGCCAAATACATACATGACAACATGGAATTAGATACTTAAATATGCAATATTGTGAATGAAGCTATCTACTTTAAGTGTTGATTGCCAAAAACATATCTATTCCTCGCCATGGATGTAAACTTGAGGCTTGCATTATACGAGAGGCCTATATAATATGCTAAAATGTTTCTGAAGTGTCAGGACATTATTACAGCACAAGATAAGAAGTAAAGGCCGGCGCCAAAGTCGGCGGTAATGACAATCATGAGTGCATGTAAAATAATGAGGGCTAAACATGCCGATTTTTGAGGTACAGATACTGTACTACCATAGTAGTTGTTAGTTGTGACTGCAGCTGAAGCTGATATCAGTTGTTGTGGTTGACGAGAATGACAAATCTGTATACATTCAACATAACCACACGGTTATGCGTGTGTCATGCTTATATATTGTAGTTTGTTAAATTACATATGTCTCTATTGCATACACTAACACTAGTCAAAACTACTACCTTAAGACTGCATTCGAGTTGAACGGCGTTCAGAGACGGTATTTCCATGTAATGCAATAGAATATATATGGGGGATTGAAGAAGACTCATCCGTGGGTTAGGAACTGACTTGAAGTAAAGACCCAGTTTTAGCTGGTAATATTCCACTACTTGGTTCCGTTGGCTCCCTTGTCCTTCGTCAGTACTTGCACATGTGACAGAAGCTCATTTTTCCTTAGCTCAGCCTAGGGGTTAGACGTGTTTTTTCTCTCTTCCTTCTTTTTTGCAGTGCAGTGTGTTTCTTGCCTGTATGCCAGTATATAGACTTTAGCAATTATCACGCAAGCCGGATAAATGGGAGTTTAAATCTCACCTACTTGTAAGTTTAATATTATAAATTTTTTTTAAATAATTATTTCCCTCTATTGAAGCATATTGATTATATAGTGGGTAGGATAAGCTAAAAAAAACTCATTATATTACATTAGATTGGTTAGCTAATTTATTGTGCCTTCATCGCTTGTGTAAGAAAAAAATTGTTTAAATTGCAATCTTTGTTGGTATTTAAATGAATTTGTACACAATGTAGCATTCTTTTGAGCACGTTACATGAATAGTAAATTTCACTCTGTGTAGTTTCCTCTTTGACGTGATTTTCCCGAAGTAATTTTGCATGTGATAATTTAAGCCTTACTTAGGAGTCATGTTTGATTCAACAACCACATTCATTATTTATTTAGTCTCATGTATATTACTAGTTTTGATAGGGTATATTTTTCTAATTGTACATGGAAATCCTTTGAGATAAACTTGAAAAAAAAATTGGAGTATCGAACTTGCCATGATTAGATAAGCTTTTAATGTATAATGAAAAGAGATGAGTATATTTGCATGTGTGGAAAAAATAAAGAATTAACTATAGTTAGCGAATAATTTTTGAGGGGATAAATTATACATGGTATAGGTGATGATGTGGTTAGCACATGAGCTGTTGGCGTAGCCGGACGAATATATTCAAGTATAGATTGAGAAGAAGCAAGATAGAGATTTTTTTCTCTTGCACGTTAGTGTTAAAAGGCTTGAATTCAAGACCTTGAGATTCACGCAAGTTGCAAGTACATGTGAATGATTTGGAACCAGAAGGTTGTCTCTAGTATAGTTAGTTGTGGATGAAGATAATACCATCGTGCCATTTTCAAAATATAAATACCGAGAAAGATTGATCATTTTATATGCAGAATAAGTATATATCCAAGTTGCTAGTAACCCGTTGACTATCATCTCCGCACACAGAACATGTTCTCTTATTTTTACTTGAGCAATAAAATGATATATCTATATAATATTTAGGGGTAAGGTACATAAATATTGAATTTGCAGGCACGCCGGCCAGTCTTCAACGTCCAAGATCTTCAGCTTTAATACTTCTCTGTAATAGTTGGCCAACTTTAAGAAATAAGCGAACTGTTAGTGCCTATGTTACATGTACTCTTACTTATACATATTGAAGTCTGTAGTTGAACCTGAACCAGACAAGGTGCCTTTGTATGTATTTAACCATATCTTACTTGTTTTCTGTATATATTTATCCTCTCTTTTTAGGCTCCCTTTTTCTATACGTACATTTCACGGCTATAATCGAAAGTTGTTTAGATTACCTTATAGCTATACAACAGTTCCATTTTGCAACTGAGGCACTTGTCTGTGTATGAAACTTGCTCTATTCTATTCTACAGGCAGAGAGCATATCGGCGGCGAGTATTGTAGTGCGGTTTTGGCTCATTATTTTTTTGCACAGAGAGTTAATATTTTTAAGCTGTTCCACTGTATAAAAACCTCTAATCACATCCCCAGCTTAATGTGTAATAATAATGAATTGTTTAGAGGAAAGTACATTTAACGACTGGAGCAAGAAGAAGGGTTCGAGGTCACACCTCACTTCTTTAATTCTCTCATGATCATTTTCAATCTGCATTCTTGTACACTTGCAATGAACTTTAATTGTTAAATTGATGACATCCCCAGTTTTTACAGCATGAAGCTGATGGCTTCGCAAGAAGTGTGTTTCATCCTATAACAATTAACATTAAGCATATTATCTGGAATTTATAGATATAATTTCATGCATTGAGGAATTGTCGAATTGAGCATTCTGTCCTCTTTCAATTGTGTCAATATATAGTTGCAGGCCTCTACGCCTGCATGCAACTTAAACTTTTTAGTTGATTTAACGAATGGGATACAAATAGAAAAACGAATTTATAACTTGGAGCAAGAAAGGGTTGGGCTGGGTTCGAGAGGAGATTCAACTCTTTGCATTTACGTAATTATTTCCGTTGCAGTTTCGCTTACTGGACACTTGCTCGGGGTAAAATGTAAGGCAAAAGATAGCACATGTTGTGGTTATAGGATAGGAATTCTATTGTTTCTCTTGCTGGCTGCCTGTCTGCTCCTGGTGCTCTTGTTGAGAATCACGAACAAAAATTGTTAAATGCTGTACAGCTTTAACGACCCCATGATCATATGTATTATATAGACTGTGGAGGATGTATAATCACATACGTATAATTTGGATTTGTTTAGTAATGTTCAATTATGGTCATTCGATATTATTCCTTGTCACTTCTATGGTTAAGCTCAAGCTATGAAGATACTGAAGCCATGTGCTTTGAATATGTGATCTGATCAATTATTGAGATAACCTCATAATACTAGTTAGAGCCTTTCTGTAATATAATTTACAGAGGATTTACTAATGCACATCCCTGTGTGATAAAGGGAGGGTTGGACTAAATGCGAAAAGTTACGCGTTATACCTTTGCAGAGACATACAGAGAATTGTGTTGTGCCTCTGGATGCACTTAAGTATGTATCTGCTTGAGTATATTTTTTTGTAAACGGCAGTAACTGTGTAGCACACACAGTACACGAGGAGCGAATAACCCGATTTTTTGTTCCTTTTATGTATGTACTAGTGGTGGTGGTGAATATGTGGTACTGCGAATATCTGGTTATAACCGGTTGGGGGGTTGTTGTAAATTACATGTTGAGCTATGAGTCCTCACAGTCTCTTTCTCTCTCTCTCTCTCTCACTCTGTGAATAAAATGCTTGAACCTTACCAAAACTATTCGCAAGTACTGTTTTTGATATTTATTTCGTGTATATGAAGACGATAATGATGGTGCTGGGGAGTCCAAGCTGTGTATTCATGTATAGACATGGTCTGTAGTAAGTAGTTACAATTCCGAGTACTTGCTGCATACACCCGCCTGCAAGTAGCTCCTTCTCATAGTTTCATTAGATTACTGATATTATTGTCACTGTATATATTCTCTCAGTACTCACCAAACCATCGAGGCATGAACAACGCCACTGGGTTGAAGGTAAACATTATTTGCTACATTTGCGTTCTCCTGTTAACATTCCCCTTTGTGTTTGTCTGTGTAACCAAATAGAGAGTTGTTTGACAATATTCAACCCTCACCCTTTCCTCGTGTCTTCCAATCATTATTTCTACTCCCAATATTCGAGTATCTGAATATTTCGTTAAGTCAGCCACATAATCTTGGTTGAATTCAGACATATAAATTGGAACGTTCTTTGTGAATATTGACTTTTTTCTAGCCTCAGTGTGTATGTAAGTAGAAGTCTATAGCATATAACGGGTACCGTTTTTTTACTGAGAGATTTAAATCACATGTCGTGTGCGTATATATCTATCTATATATACCTGGCTTTTGTATTTGGAGTGGTTGGTGGCGATTCGAACCACTGAAATATAGTGAAAGTGTGTTGGGTTTCGCAGACTCACGCCTGCTTTTGTGCAAGATTTTCTTGGATTATGTTTTTGTCTCTCTCGCGGAAAGTAGGTTGAAAGGTAGGAGTCATCCAGAATTCAGTGTTGTGGATTAAATTCGGCGTGAGAGTAAAGTTGTGTACATTCTGCTCTCAAGCCCTTGGGTATAGTCTGGTGGTGAATCCATGGAATATTCATGGTAGTTGATTTGACAGTGGAGCCTTTTCCTATAAACTCGACTCTACCTGCACCGGCGACATTTGTAGGGAATCCTTGACTACATGTCCCCATAGCGGGCTAAGCCTGGCACCGTCTCTCCATTGTCTGTCCAATCGATTTGCTTGATAACATTGAGGCACCGTAATTGAAGTAAATTGTATCTACACAGTCGAGCTAGTTATATATTGGATAGATAATATTTGTGAATGGTAACTTTTCCCCGTGTATATTCAGTGTACCGGTAGTTTAGTTACATGTATCTAACTTTTCATGGGTTTGGTTCTTGCTCGCCACCGGGTGCTTCTAACCCGTAACTGTGCGATTCACATAATCCTTTCGGTGTCTCGTCTACTGGATTATATGCCGTTTATATGCCTTTTTGGGCTGGAAATATAGGTTTTGCTAGTGTTAAGCATGAGTATTTATATTTTGGTGAGATTCAGTAATTAGCATATCGCTGTATGTACAAGTTCAGAAGGAGCAGGAGGAGTTGATCCATGATCGTATAGAGTGTACGGGTTGAGAATTTCTCAGAGATGAGCTCATTGCGCATCTTTTCTCGGGGAAACGTAACCGCCTAGCGGTTGCAGAAATGTCGGTATTGTCTGCAGGACGTATGCGTGCATGTTGTGACTGTATGCTTCTGGTGACTGTATGTACATATGTAAGACAGATCAAGAGCGAGTCATGTGAAGTAAGATGCGGCAAGAAATTATTTCTATTTGAGTGCCAAGAGTAGGGATATTTCTGATTCTACTGCTACTTTTTTTTAGCTTGCACTTACCGCGTATTAAAAATAGTTATTCAAAAAAATTCTATCACTTTTCCTTTAGTTTCTTTTCAAATCTTGAGTAGATGTGTAAAAGTAAGGATGTGAGCAGTTTGGAAATGGATAGTACTGTACTAGGTATGTACTACCTACGTTTAAAACTGACACTAAAAAACTGACACTAAATATGTGTGTATTCTTGTTTGTGTGTGTGCACAAAAAGCAAGGAATGACTAGTACTTTCTCGTTTCATGTGGTGCTTTTCATGTAACCCAATTACAAGAGGACAAGGGAACATTCATGTTTGCCACAACTTTAAGCGTGTTTGCATAATAAGGTTTGGAGATTAGGTGTAGTAGCTCTCTGCAGCAGTTTAATTATATGTACGGTGTCTGGCGCATGTATGTCTATAGACACATAAATGTGTGTTTTGATATATGCTCAATCAATATTTTGCATTAGGGTTTATCAACGATTCTCTTTAGTAACTTACTAAGTACTAGGAGTATTTTACTAGTAGTACTTTATACTAGTATAGTATATAGACGGATGGATGCTAATTAATCTGGACGGAACTTTACCGTGTTCCTAGACTTGTCTATTGAGTTAATGTGTCTACCAAAGCTTACCAAATACTTTTCCAGGTATAATTTGAGCTATGGTTGGAGCCCAAATTACTGTAAGTAGGATGGTAGAGTTACAGACTTCATCATGAAATGTGTAGTGCATAATGGAAAAGTATTGATTAAATAATCATACTTTGATGATAAAATCATGTGACATGATGTGATAGAAATAACATCATGGTAATAAGCAATTATGTATCTCTGCCCCTACTGCTACTACTACCGCTCTTACAGGAAGTGTTGTGGCGGTAGGCATCGCGTCTTATGTGTGGCAGTCATAATTGCAAACGTGAGCATGTGTGAGGAAGACGAGATTAAAGTATGGCGAAAAATTGGGCAGCAGGAGAGAGAAGGAGTGTGTGTGATGAGGGAGATGCTGTAAAGAAATTATATTTCTCATTGCAAACACGATTTTATCCACTTTGCAAATGCATGGCTTACTTCGGGTCGCGGAAATTAATGCTAAGGCAGTCACGGGGGACAGGAACGGCACTTTTCTTTTCCCGAACACTATACATAAGGATAATTTAATTATGTCGGGGAAGTTGAGGGTTAGACGTCAGTCTTAAATTCTCTTTGTTGATTCTTTCTATTGAATCTTTGTGAGCGCTTTTAAAAATTAAATTATCAGTGTTTTGTATTCCATGCCATGGAAGGAGAATATTTTTCTGCATGAAACTAGTAGCAGGAGGCGCGGTAATAAATACAGCTGCACGTAAGAAAAATTCACGTATTAGTCAATAATTTATGCCTCAATAGATATTATGGAAATTAAATTAAATTTATTCGCTAATTTTTACCCAGAGACATAAATGTAGCACACACACACACGGTTTCACAGAACTCAAGAAATAGATAGAGTACTTTAGGCAGAGGCGATAACAAGATTCATGCGGCATGCTGGACTTAGTTTGCATATCTGGGTTATGCAATACCAGCTTGTATTGTACAGAATAGTGTACTATGCTAGTACTATGTGAGATACATTTTACGAGTAGGGTAGTGGTCTGCCGGTTAGTGGGAAGGTAAAGATATTGAAATAGTTTTGAAACTATACACAGAGTGTTAACACTAGTTTCATGATCCCTCCCATGATCGTCCATGTGCTTATCATGGGCTCCTCTGAATAACCATGAAGGAGAAACATGATAGGAGATAACTTACATAGATATATCAAAATTGTATTTGCAACGAGCATTTTAGGAGACTAAGAGTTACTTACAGATACTTGACTAGTGTAATAATAATAATGCTCCGCATGGTTTTAGTGTACTTCTATTATGTATTACCTACTTGTGATCTATATTATTGAACGAGGTTAGAACTGCACATAAATGAGAGAATAATGTAGCGTCAGAGCGTTAATTGCTTGCATTTAGATTATGCTGTATACACGTCTCTATGGATTCTCATGAGTGTGCGATTTCTAGGCACGGTTGTTTTAATACGAGATGTTCAGATATGGAATATTTATGATCATGGTAAGCGAGGTAGACATGCTCAAGAATGGCTCAGAATGATGCCATGCCGACTCGGAATGTGTTGTCTCGTTTGCAAATATTGAGAGTGTATAATTCCGAATTAACATTACCGTCATTATCATTCTCCGTTCAGCTTTAATGAGTTGTGAGTTTCAGGGCTTTATAACCGACTGCCACGCTTGGATCGGCCAATCATTCAAATTTATTAAACTCTAAGCATGTTCACGGCACTGTCATTTTTTCCCCTATATGTATTACAGCGAACAGTTGCTTTCGGAAACTGTTTCTGATCTGTAAGTGGCTGTTAAAAAACAGCAGTGCCCGAGTTGATGATTGATCAACGAGAGTACATTGTTTAAATTATACTTACATATAACAATACACATACATATGTGTATAATTTTTGCAAAGTTGTACTTATCAAGTATCTCCCGCAGTAGCGTGATTGTAATTTGGGCTCTTCAAAAAGTTGCAAAATTAAATCATACACTTGCCTCAATGATCGTAAAAGTATTGTTCACTCATGTGAGCACATTTCACACTGCCCCGTCGTCGGTAGTTGAAGTATAGAGAGGAACTTGATAAGGAAAGGCATGTATACATTAAATTTAAGTAATTGAATACATAAGCTACACTAGAATTCTGAATCTAGCCTTAGATGTGAGGCTGACAGGTTTATTATGACATGGAAAGTTATCAAAATGTGGCCTTTGGCTGAGCTTTGGTGACAGCAGACGGATTCCAGTTTATAATACAAGGACTGTTTGCATGTACATATGTTCGCCATGTAAGCCTCGTCTCGAGATAAGAGCGTTATGAGAACTTGACGAATTATTCTGACTATGCAATTATTAATACGTATCTGAATATTTGTTACACTTTTAGCTCTAGTAGCACTACTAGAGCTATTAATCACATTCGATTGAAAGAATTTAGATCTCATGACATGTCTTTTTCATATTTTCGTAAGAAGAAACCCGTACTTAGGGCATGTTCAGCATAACACTGATATCCCAACAGATGTACATATACATGGTAGGGATACCTACAACATGGTTGGTTGTTGACGAATGTGTGCAAATATACGCACACATTATAAATGGTTAGTACACTTTGAGTGGATTATGCTGTGCCGAAAACATTTTTCACTCCCTTGAATTTAATCTCTTGCGTCAATTCCAAAGGCATATGTTTGTTATTGCACAAAGTTTGTTTCGAATTCTTGATATGTGCTTTAAACTTTAAGAGGTCGAATTAATCCTGAAGATACGAGAATCTGATAATTCTATCACCATGCGGCACATGGTTCATTACAAGTATTATTCAAGATCTTACGTTACTCTACCCTACCTCTTACATCGGCAAACTCGATTATTTACGACCACTCCAGACCATTTTTATTGATATGACGGCATAAAAAATTGCTTAGCAGTTCCTTTTACATTCATTTTTCAACATGAATTATGGTGTTAGGTTCACATTATGATGACGCAGGGTTAGAGCTACAAATACTATAAAGATATTATTGGCGAATTCCTATTGCCCCACTAAAGAACCATTTCCATGTAGTCCGTTCTATACTTATTCAAGGGCTCATTTATCAACATTAGCTCCATAAGTATATTATTTACCGGCTAATATTGAATAACTAGGCAAAACAACACTGTGTAATGAATTATTTAGTAGATTTAGCAATCCGGTGAAATAAGTTAATTGCTAGTCTAGAACAAGTCTTCGAAGTTAACTGCTGCAGATCTTTTTCCCTTTATTCCAAAGTTCAGGAATTGTTCACGTGTGCCTCGGTTGATTACTTTGGGAATCGTCCTGCAGGCAAGGGGAAAGAGTATAAAAAAACATAATAATGTACTTGCTGTAAGCTTGCTTAAATGGTATCATTCTTTAGGTGGAGCCATTGCTGTGGTTTTAGTCTAATAGTATTTAGTATTTACTATGCAGACAAGTGTGCGTAATCTGTCGCAGAATAATTGTTTGGTATTATTACAAGGTACTCTAGTAAGTATACTTATTGATGCTCCCAAATCCAACAACGTGATGTTTTTGTGTGGTATGGTGGAGGAGTTGACACAAGTGTTGTGCGTTCGTTAATTCATTTAAAGAACAAATTACGTATAAATTACTCAAGTCATTACAATGGTTGAAGAGGAACACATATGAATGACGGACTCATTGGTATTATTGATACGAAGTACGAGATAAGTTAATGTTATGTTGGCTTATTCGTACGCCGTTTCAATACCATTGATTTATGTTCTGTACTTATACTTATATAATGGATACTTGTATATACAATTCATACATACGCATGGTAAGCATTAAGTAATAATAATAGTAGAATGGTGTAACTAACTTGCGTTTATTTTTTTTGTCCCAACAGTGAACTCTGGCAAGTTGCTCGAGATTTGGTGATCAATGAGAAGGAATTGAGTCGTTGGCCTATTCACCTCCTCATCGTACATCATTGGGAAGGCTGCGGTTGTGTGTGTATGTGTGCGTAAGAGAGCGAGAATCTATAATTATTAGTTGTGCAAGCAAGTACTGAAAGGTGGGTTGAGCTGATTAAAAGGAGACTATCTTCATTAAAATCAAAAGAATCCACTCTTGATTTTTTTTCAATCTCTTTGGATGCTGCCACTACTCACTCCCTCCTGAATTCTAGTCGAAGAAGTTGTGCAAATAGTGTTCATAAATATTACATAATATTGTTATTTGCGGGGAACCTTCCATCATCAAAGAAAGAAGCTAGTGCCTGACTCTGTTTCTTGACCATCCGTTGTTTTCCTCAACCTCTCTCCTACTTCGTCATCATCAAAGGGACAAGTATTCATCAATCTACCTTAAGAGGACTCTACATTTACTCTATACGGCTTAACTACAGCTTTTGAGACTACTGCAAGTGACATATTTGTGTTTTCTCTAAGCTTTTAATGACAAGTTCAACTGCCAATATTTAGAAATAACCAGGATTACGATACAGACTTTGAATTCACTGTTCTGCCTGTATACTGCCATTTCCATTTAAAATATCTACATCTATTACCATATAATAAGTGTATACTTGAATATATACTTTTAACTTTTAAGCTAATACTCGACGAACAAAAGTAATAATATTCCAGTATTACGTCTACTATTTGACAATTATCGGGAAAATACCTAGGGTTGATTGTGAGAACATCGTAAGTTCGAAGAGCTTCTTCCAGAGAAATTAACCAAACCGAGACTTCAATTGAATTTATCAAGAACCTCAGTCATCCGACGACGTGAAGGAAATTTGACTCTACTTAAAGACCACTTTTTTGTGCCACAGTCAACAGACTCAGGGAAAGCAATATGTCGAATCAGGTAAAGGTAGTATTATTTCTAGCATCTGTAGACGAATAACAAACTTACTTTTTAGCATGCGGTGGGTTATTGCAATTGGCTTCATTATTTTGCGTGTTTATTTGTGTGGTACATGTATACTCATGTGTTATTAGTCTGAACGGAACATAATTGAATGGTGTAATTGCATTGGAATTTTGTGTCCATGTACGTATACGTAAGCGAGCAATTTTGAATTTGTAAATACATAGCATGATTTCAAATTACATCACTTTTCTTTCGTGCTCCAAACTTATAACCCATGAAAATTTAATAAATTGTGTTCATGTTCATTGTATCGCTGTCGTGTTTATATGTGTGCATGTATAGTAGTGCAAACGGGTAAGTTTAGCACTAGAATAAATTAGCCACATGCTCGTTACTTTCCATTGTGTGTCAAGCTACCGTGGTGTGAAATTCACGAATTCTCATATAGCCAATGCAAACATCAATGATTCAGAAGCCTCCTTTTTCTCTGAGAGCTAGTTCAGTTAATAATATTCCTACGACTATAGAAACTTAATCAATTTATATGGACTTCAAGAATAATTGTCTGTGAATAACAATCAACTTATGAAGCAAATTTAAAATCCTTTTTATACTTATACATGCCGCATAATCATATCCAAAACTCTCCACGAGCCATTAATCGGGTGTTCCAGTACTTTTCACGGAGACAAAACACTTTGAATAGATTTTCTAGGGTTATTGAAAATGTATGCCGAAGGTAATCCACATGTTAAAAACTTGTGTTTGTTTTGTTATGTTTGCGTAGTGGAACTCGTTAATAATACCTACAATAATAAAAGAGCGCTACAATCACGTTTCTCTTTTGATGCTCCTGATGGGTTGAGTATAGTTATGGGTTTTTGCCGCATTCAAAGACAGCTAGAAAAAGTTATGTATGGTAGTATTATACTTATATATATATATGGGATAATTGATGAGGAGAATTCAATTTAGTGATAGGAGAAGCTTTAATCCCTACTTTTAATGCCAGTGCTATAGTACTTTTCGAATAACATATATGTGGAAGTAACAAATACATGCCAATTACTGTTATCTCAAGTCCTTGAGCAAGTAATAACTGTGTAAAAAGTTTCGAGATAAATTAATATTGAATTATTGCATTGACAATCTGTACTCACTGCTTTATTAACTACGTAAACAACCAAGGAAAGGACTACTGGACAAACTAAATCATATCGGCTTACGGACGTCACATAAGATCACGAATTTACTACTCCATGTAGGTATACCCGATTCATCTGCTAGGCACTCATATTTTTGTTATTATTATCTGGCCTGACAATTTATCACCATGTACGTAATCATTTTCCGAGGAAGGGACAATAATGAGTTGCAGTAAAATCTAATCCATTTGAATTGGAGGCTACTGGATCCGTTTATTTTATGTTCCTACACATGTATGATAATAATGCGCTGAGATTGTAATTATATTATAAACAAAGCCTTCGGAGTCCACGTCCGTTTTTATGGTCTTTTTATCACCAACAATGCACTGGGATTAGAAACCTGATCTTAACTGCGGGATTTAAATTAGCAGGGGGAGTAGTGTCACGTCGTTAGGGTTAGAATGGTGGGTTCACCAGTAGAAACCTTCCAAAAGCTGTTAAAATTTGAAAGTAGATATTCAATTTTAAGTAGGTAGATAGATATTCAGAGGATGAATCAGTTACTGATGTTGTAATAATTACACAGTTGTTAGCTTGCTATGAAATTCATTTAAAATTTATAAGGTCTAAAGTAGTTTCGAAACAGAAATAGTGGTCACAAATATAGAGGGATGTAGTAAAAAAAACAAATATTTGCAAGTATTTCCTGAAGCAGTAGCAGTGGAAATGGAAGTCAATAAACTGCAAAGGTTGGCAAGTTACAAAAAGACATGTACACCACAACAAATGTTCCATAGTAGACAATGAAATGAAGAGTTATTGATGTTGTTGAATCATCTCTCAAAGGCGTTATAGTTATTTTAAAAAGCCAAAAGTATTTGGCACTTGAGGGACCGAGAGACGTGTAAGTTGGCTTGTGTAACAGAAATTAAATATTATAGTATTTTACACAGTTTGAACGTCAGGACTCGTATCGAGCAGCAACATTTACCCCCGTCCCTGATGACAACAGAACTGCAATGGGACAAGCGAAGGTATTTAATGTAAAAACGAAACTTGACGATAACTCAATTCTCTATGGTTTCGTCGTCTATCGTATTTCTTCTCTGCGGCGTTCTTCTTTTTTTTAATAAGAGCGCATCTCATTGCCAGTCTATTTCCATTTTCGATTCCCTGAATAATTTCAATTCTCTACGTTTCTCAATTTTTCAATTTTCTCTGCGTTTCACAATTTCAATTTTCTGAGCAATCTACTATCTCTCCTGCTGCACAGTTGTTATCCTTATCGGTACTTGCCAAGAGTATAGCTTACATTCTCATCTTTTTGTGCTTATAGTTCTGAAACGAACATGTGAAAAAAAGGAGTTCACTATTTTAAAAAGTGAATTTTATATTACACTGGATAATCACAGAGCAAAAGTAGTATACGTACATAATGCCAAGTGTAGTATAGATTAGATACATATTATGTAATTTATGTCGGAAAGTTGCGCCTAGAATTTCCGGGACAAAATGTAATTAACGTGGAAGATATAAATGAAGGATAATTATGCATTTATGTGGGAGCATGAAAGTGTATCCCATTTCGTTAGTCCGTCTTCGCGTGGTTTTAAGTAGAAAAATATGCTTCCCTGGTATACTCTCTACTATAATTATACACATGCTGATTACTCAACGCATCATATTGTCCTCCCATCTTATCATGAGAATTTTTGCTATAGTATAGTTGCGTGCTTTCAAATAATTTTAGCAATCTATTCTTGTAGGTTTAATTTGATATCTTGACTTCGTGAATTTTTTTCTTTCCCTGAACTCGGGGATATGTTTATACCATGAATTTAAGTTGAACGCATGCAATATGTGGGGTAGTAAGTACACTATTATAATACCCCCAAGTTTCCCATTCTATTATACATAGAGGTGGTGTTATGTTGTATGACAACTAGAGTTCAGTTTTGTTTGACGTAAGTCCTTCGGTTTTGGAAAATTGCCCAAAAACTCTGTATTACCTGTATGTGCCTTTGTGCAAATATGCTCTTTTGGATCTTTATATCTTGAAATGTACACTTTCTCACAGGGAAACATACTTTGAAGAAGATATGTGTAATGACTGACTGATACAGATAATACTAGGAAGTGTCTTACATATCTCTCTCTCTATTTCTCTCTGGGTGTGTGTGTATTCCAGCATTTATGTTCAGCTTGCACCTATCTGCCAATAAAGATTTGTTTGCGAACTAGTAGATATGTACGACTGTACAATGTAGGATTGTACACGACCTACATACATATATGTGAATATCTGCACATCGGACAAACGATTTGCCAATTTTCTCGTGCTTTTTACGTATGGGAATGTTCCACCCTTCAAATTTAGATAAAAGGATTTAGTGTTTTCTAATAATGAATGAATTCTATTTATGTGCAGTATGCTCTTGTCTTAGAAATCATCTGTGACGAATGTCTTCTATGCAGCTTCATTTCATGCCTGTGTGCTTCTCCAGTATAGTGTAGCAGCATTGCCTTGTGCTTGATACTTCTGTGAGATTCCATTATAGTAGACATGTGCATCAATAAAGCAGTAATTACATTATGTAGCATTTTGTCTAGTAGGAGTGAGTGGAGATGCACGTCTCCCTTAATGTAGCGTTGCAACATAAAAAGATGTTCTATTGATAGGCACTGAGGAGATGCTGCTCGTAACCCAATAAACTTTTACTCAAATTCACGACCTCTTGTGGAATCGGGAGACACAGGAGCTTCCTGGTCTCACGAGAATCATATTTTTCTTTGACAAAATGTAATGTCATTTGGAAGGGAACACAAGAGTCTCTGAGCTTTTATTAAATTACTGGAACTTTTAGGAGGAAAGTCAAAAGAATAATGCATTTGCAATCTCGTGGTAGACATGGTGTTGCTCCGGGGTAGACAAGATGCATGACGGATGGAGTATTTGCATTTATAAAAGGTCTGCTGAGGGGAGTAATGAAATTATAGGTTACTGGGTTTGATACATTTGACTTCCGTCTCGACTATGTATATATGCAGAAATTGTGCGTACATGCGTGAAGCAAATTACAATATTCTATTTCCGAGTCAAATGAATAGTTTTAGTGTATGCATGAATTCAAATTCCGTCATTTTCATATACATAGTTACGATAATGATTCCCGTCATTCATGCTACTATGTTACAGCTCTAGACGCTACTTTTGGAATATTACTGAAATTCTACTACAGAGTAAATTGACTTTCCATGAGTTACAAGGAATCTCATGTTAGTATGGCTATGGGTGTATGTAGACATATAGTTAGTATACTTGTGGATGCCTTCGCTATCGGGTTTTTGTTTCCTAAACTAAAAGTAAAAATATTTACGACGCCAGTCGTCAGCTGCAGAGTCAGTAGAGATCAACTGAGTTCTTGCATACAGATAGTTACATTAAAACCGCAATTTTTCTTTTCGCTTTTTTTCCAAAATCGTTTGCAATGTGAAGGTTATATCATATAGTAAGTAGGCAGTACATAGTTTTGTGCTCGTTTTCCCTTCATTTACTGCCTTGTCGGATGTCCGTAAGATTACATTAAAAATGGGATTGGAAGCTATAGAGCTGTTGAATGAAATCTGAATGTAATATTACTTTTGCTCTTTGAAGCTATTTCAACTTATAGTATAGTAGTGTTGCTTTTGTGTATTTGTTCGGAGCTGGCAAACTTCCTTAGGTCGGATTGTAGACTAATAACCCGTACATGTCAGAACACATGTAAGATGACTCAGACGTCAGCGGATCTAGAGTCTATGTACGCTTTCGTCTGGCTTATGTAGTAACCTTTGCCTTATACCGTTGTCAGCTGCTGTATGATCATGATGCAAGTAGATTCTTCTTCGCCTGGTAATACGAGTGTGGAGGAACCACGTCAGCCTCTATTATCAAAGTTGTTGGTAGGCTGTTTTAACTTTTGTTTTGTTTATCGACCGAAACTCTCAAACTGCTTGCGTAACCCTGAGCTGTGAAATCTTTTTTAAATGGTTTTTGTGGTGATCTGTATGTATTTTTTAGTGTAGTTCTTATTAATGCTCTACAATGACTATTTATTATACGTAATATAATAATCCATATCATCTATACATGTATAGATGATGTAGTTATTGTGCTTTGTCTTAATAATTAAGTAAATTTAATGCTGAATTTAAATTCCATAATTTCTAATTATATCTGCAATTGTCATTTTCAGGCAAAGAAACCGGGGAGGCCGAAGGGGCAAGATTTGGATAATCTTAAACAAGAGCTAGAAATCGACGATCACAAAGTCCCTATAGAAGAGCTCTTTAGGAGGTTACATACTAATCCTGATACTGTAAGTTTCCCACCGTCATCGAAATAAAACATGAATAATGTATTATTATTATGATCTATATTTATTAGTTCCTACACACGGCACATCAATGCTATAAGTATATCTATTTTATGTACTCGCGTCTTTAATATCATGTTATTTACCTGAAGTCAATTGTACTCTTGTCGACTGAATATTCCGTACCTCTATAGCTTTGCTCTTAACTACAAGTCATAAAAATAGTGCCATGGAGCGCAAAAGTAAGTTGACAGCTGTGAATTTTACATGGTATTAGGTATATTAACATATTTTTATAGTGTGCTAAAGCTTCCTTAAAGTATTTAAATAGTAAATTAAGTGTACACCTAGAATATGGGAGGTACGGAATTTAGTATTCAAGTCTGATTCAGGGGGATAAATATAGCATTGCGAAGAAGGTGACGTAGTTAAAGTTCCATTACTCCGTTGGGATGAAACATCCTGCCAGTACATGCAAACTCATTGCTGAACAGTTTACTAAATAGATATATTGCTAAATAGTTTTTAGGTTTTTCCTAGTAGTTTACTACTAAAAATCGTTGGCTTTTGTATAAAGCATGGGAATATTTCTTTCGATCTTGCTCAGAAGTGGGGTAAATGGGTATAAAATGGAATGATAATAGGAAAAGGCATAAATAATCATTAACTTTTTTATTCCTGTAGGTTGATAAAGTGTTTAAAAGCTTAAGGAACTGACGTAGAGAATTCTGTATAGGAACCTGATTATCAGGAGGAAGGAAAATTACTATTTGGTAATGTTTCCCAAGTGAGGTTTAGAGTCGATAACCGTGAGTAATGAAGAAAGAATCAAAAGTCAGCCTTTCTAGAAAGTATTTGTCAATGAGTAGCAGTAATGATGTCCTTGCCCGGAGAGACGCTTGAGTATATATTTAACATAGATTTGAAGTCTATTGGTATGTATGCTATAGTAAATATTGTGATAAAGGTTCTAAAATTGATATACTATAATCAATAAAGGGAGATTCTGTCCCATGACGATTTTCTCACTATGTAGAGCCTTATTGATACAAAGGTGAGACAGGTATTTGATAAGACAAGAGTACGGCTTCCTTATATGATACATACATGTGTAAGTATAGATGTACATAGTAGTATATAGATTTGTAATACTTACACTTGTCGTTACATTTAAGCGACAAGGTAAAGCTATTACCATGAGAAAGAGAGTAATTGCTGTGTGAAGGGACTAATAGTGTACCTTTGTATGTGGGACTTTATGTTTATTTAATAAATGTTTTTAGGGATTGACGCAAGCAAAAGCGAAAGAGAACTTAGAGCGTGATGGACCCAATGCACTTACACCGCCAAAACAAACCCCCGAATGGGTGAAGTTTTGCAAGAACCTCTTCGGTGGTTTCTCCCTTCTCCTATGGATCGGTGCGATCCTTTGCTTCATCGCATATTCCATCCAAGTGGGCACGTACGAAGACGCGCCTAAAGACAATGTAACTCCTATTCAATTATTTACACGGATAATTCCATTCAATTACGCTCTCCCTTCAGTCAAATAACATGCTAGTACCTCCATTTCCTTCCATCCCGTCTCTGGTTTTAGAGGCACTCATTCTTTCCCAAATCCATAAAACGAAAGAAAACAGTGGAATCAAACTGATTCTATTTTTGTGTACACAACTATTTACCTAAATGGATTGGCAGCTGAAGGTATTAGGACAGTTCACTTGTAGGTGTGCATAGGCTTCGGGGATTATTGAAACCTTTTTGTTTTACCATTCGTCCATCTCCATATACACCAAATACGATGAGCTCAACTAATGCCCACCGTCGCGGAACTTTCTACCGAAGAATTTTACCACGGCGGACTGAACGGACAGCTTTCTAGTTCGTGGTGGTCTACATCTTTTATGACCCGCACTCAGATCAATACATTCAAGTCGCTTTTAGTTAGCCTTAAAATGCAATTAACTTTTGAGAATCTATAGATGACTTAACGTTCTGCAAATGCATTTCATAACTATTATTTTTAGCCCAGGGAATCAGGAAATGGAACAACTTAATTGACTTTATTTGGAGAAAGCCTATTCTATTCATAAAAATCCCACGCCAAAATCATACAGCCACGAGCTATACAGAGCTTTTACCTATATAATAAGTATCTATACTATAGCATTTTCTGCATGAACGGTAAAGCACCACAGTAGTATTAACAGTCTAGCGATCAGTAAGTCCAGTCTAGACTAAAAGTGTGCGAAGGAGGAATGTAGAATCGGGTTGCTTTCCGATACGTTTGTCAATATTTCGTTTAGGAAATACTAATATTGTATATGTCATACACGTTAGCCACCGATTACTATAAGTATATTTGTAGTAGACTATATATACCAAGTATATATAGGTTTTATAGAATGGACTAGAAAATTTATAGTTTTCAAACGAATTTATTCCATGATATGCGACTATTCCACCAAACGTAATTGAACCTACTTTTGGCACTAGTTATTCCCATGAACTCATCCTGTGGCATGTTTTGGCATTTTTTCGATCGTCTTTTTTCCCGTGTTGTCATCTTATGTATGAGTGGCCGAGGAAATTGTTTGGCAGACATCTTTGCTCTGAAGATAGGCACGACTGGTGAGATGCATTTGTATGAACTCCTTGCTTAGCAGATTACATGAAAGGAGCTTTGTATATGCCCGGAGAGTTTTATATCAGCCTATATAGTATAATGTAGGAGCGTTCTAGTAGATTTGAATGAAAATCGTATTGCAGAGAAGTCCGTAGACGGAGAATTTCTTTTATAAACCTTCGGATCGGATCTGCACAAGTCTTTCCCGTCTCACGCTGAACCCAAGGAAAAAACGAAGAACTAGGCAGGCAGGCAGGCAGCCTTTTCACAAGAGACACACACAAAGGCGGCATGAATGTCTGCCTGGCTGATTTTTTTTTGCCCCAACTGCAAAGAACCTCGAGCTTTTTTCATTTGTCGCACACGTTCGTGTGTGAATAATGCACGAGTGTCCATATAGGCGCAAGTTTTTAGGTTCCCTTTCGGAATTCCTTTCTTCTCCACCATACATTTATCTCCGCGAAAAAGTTTATAAGTACTCCAACAATGTACATATAGATGGAATAGTTTCAGGGGGAAAAGAATATCTAAAAATTCTGGAGGAATAAAATAAAAGGCCTGACATCATTATATGCGGTTAAAATGCTATTTCACAACGATTTGCTCTCATTCATAAAACAGAACACATACATATCTATTGCGAATTATGATTATCTCACACATTAAAAGGTTTTTGTCTCCGACATTCCTTGCTCGTCGGTATGTAGCTCTAGCGTTTAAGTATATGCAAAGTTTTAAAATAGTATGATTCTTCTTGATGTCCTCCGCCCTTCATTCCATTCCTTTGTACCTCTGTTTTATATATGTAATGTACTTAAAAGAGTGCCTAGTGCCTACCCCAGTAGTCCCCCGTATGCAAAGGTACGATTAGGCAAATATTTGATTCCTTGTGCATATTTAAGTAAAAATTTACCGGCATTACGAGTAAGCATATTGAAGACATTACTGTATATAGAAGCCTATGTATGATATATGAACAAGCACTTGGATAACATTTGATGGGGAAGTTAATAGTCGGGTACTATTCTACTAGAAGTAACACAGACTGGAAGGAGAAGGATTTCAAAAAAATATTTTTAAGCCCTTACCCTACATCTCGTACCTCCATTGTAAATGCTAAAGACATGAAATGTTGGGAAGAGCGGAATTCTGTGGAAATTAGACGGAGTTTTACCCATGGGTATTAATGAAAATCTCATTGAATAAATTTTAATGTAATGTTTTCGAATGCAGTTGTACCTTGGCGGTGTACTATCTGTCGTTGTGATCGTCACGGGATGCTTTTCGTACTACCAAGAATCCAAGAGCTCCAGGATTATGGTGAGACATTTGCATACGTTATCATTTACGTGCATGGAACGGAAGGACAAGATTCTAACAGCGGATTTAAAGCAATTGAGATACGCCACTAATGTTCAACTCTTTTTTCTTGATTATTGTAGGAGTCCTTTAAGAATATGGTTCCACAATATGCAACTGTGCTCCGAGAAGGACAGAAGTTAACGTTAAAAGCTGAAGATATAGTAATCGGAGATGTTGTTGAGGTTAAATTCGGTGATCGGATACCAGCTGATATTCGAGTTATAGAGGCTCGAGGCTTTAAGGTAATTGTACATATAATGTAATTATATACTTACCAGTAGACCTCCGCGCGCTTCGCGCGCGTTCGATCTACTGGTTGGCGACGCGCTTCGCGCGTCGCCCTCAACTTGACCTTAGCTTCGCGGGACGCCTTAGGCTTCGCGACCTAATTAATGTTCAAAACAGTTATTGTAGCGTTTCTTACGTTACGGAATGACACCAACTTTATAGTAGTATGATATTTCAATGCCCTATATATGGGACATTGGAATGTAGACGTATGAACGCTAGAATTCCTTTAATTCACACCGACTTTGATTCCCTATAGGTGGACAACTCTTCCCTGACAGGAGAATCTGAACCCCAAAGTCGTGGTCCGGAATTCACTAATGAAAATCCTCTCGAAACACGGAACTTAGCTTTCTTCTCTACCAATGCTGTTGAAGGTAGGAACAATTGAGCAACGAAATGGTTGATGATACTGGCATGGCTGTAAACAATAAAGCAGGAATGAGTGACGAATGGAGAGAATGTGTGAAATAATAAAAATGAAATGATGTCCGTAGGAACTTGCAAGGGCTGTGTTATCAGCTGTGGTGACAATACGGTGATGGGTCGAATTGCTGGTCTGGCTTCTGGATTGTCTTCTGGAGAAACTCCGATCGCTAAGGAAATTCACCATTTCATCCACATTATCACTGGAGTGGCCGTCTTCTTGGGAGTCGTCTTTTTCGTCGTAGCTTTCATTTTGGGCTACCACTGGTTGGATGCTGTTATCTTCTTGATTGGAATCATTGTCGCTAACGTACCGGAAGGTCTCCTTGCTACTGTCACTGTGAGTAACTATGTTATCGACTTTACAAATGACTTGTTTGTTTAGTTTAGTTCATATCAAAACATTTCTTTCTCACCTAAAACATGAAGAGGACGTTTTCTGTAGGCATGATTGTAAGGAGTTTTTCTATTATATTAGACGGGTGCTTCACGTCTCGTTTATTTCTTTACTTGAGTTTTTGCCTCGAGGCTGTACAAACTGTACATGCTTTACGGCTTGTTCATACATGGTGAAACTTTGTTTCAATGAGACTTCTAACATCAGTCTAGAGACGGTAGATAATCAATACTTTCTAGTACTCCATTCGTGCAGCATAATGTAGTGCAGTGTAGATGCCCAATTCTCAGGTCTTTTTGTACGCCATTCTGGAGTATTGTAGCCATAAAAAATAAAGTGTGTTTGTGCGGGTACCAGGGAAAACTTGGCAGCGCTGGTTCCATGCTTTCTCAAAAGAGATTAGGCCTGTTTGCCGCATTAGTTTTTCAAGTGGTAGCGACTCATAGAGAATAAACCACCAGACTCTTTGATCATGGACATATACTATTCAGAGTTTGAAATTTAGTCTTGATCTAATTAGCCGAGCAAATTCAGTGCTGATTTTCATCAAAGAGAAATTGCTGGGAGCAATTATTTTATCACTTTAAACTTTTTCCTATATTTTGGGTGTGGTTCGACTTGAGCGATGTATGTGCGGGTAGCTCATCCAGCGAATTTAATGGAAATGTTTCTCTCCTTGCATCCTCTAGGTATGTCTCACCCTCACGGCAAAGCGGATGGCATCAAAGAATTGCTTGGTCAAGAACTTGGAAGCTGTAGAGACTTTGGGATCTACGTCAACTATTTGCTCTGATAAAACTGGAACTCTCACCCAAAATCGGATGACTGTCGCTCACATGTGGTTCGACAACCAGATTATTGAAGCAGATACTACTGAGGATCAGTCTGGAGCACAGTACGACAAAACTAGTGACGGATTCAAGGTTTGTTTCCAAATGATGAACACTAACTATCGACTGTGAATGAATGTATGTACGTATACAGCAAGTTCCTCAGGACTGGAATTGATTTCTTAATTTATATTCATATCAGGCATTGGCCAGAGTTGCATCTCTTTGTAACCGGGCTGAGTTCAAACCGAATCAGGATGGTGTCCCAATCTTAAAGCGGGAGGTTAATGGTGATGCTTCTGAAGCTGCACTTCTTAAATGTATGGAATTGGCCCTGCACGACGTCATGAGCTATCGTGCCCGTAACAAGAAAGTCTGCGAAGTTCCATTCAATTCTACTAACAAATATCAAGTCTCTATTCATGATAATGAGGACCCTCAAGACCCACGATATTTATTGGTGATGAAGGTAAGTCATTCCACACCAAAGCCGCGTGTGTTAACTCCTATATACAAGAAAAGTGGCTTTCAGAGAGAACTAATTTCTATTCGATTGAAAACTTGTGTAGGGTGCGCCGGAGAGAATTTTGGATCGATGTTCTACTATTTTCATTGGAGGCAAGGAAAAAGTTTTGGATGAGGAAATGAAGGAAGCTTTCAACAACGCTTATCTGGAATTAGGAGGTTTAGGAGAGCGAGTTTTAGGTAATTTTTTATAACGATGTATTCAAAATTGTGTGCGAGAACGAAACTTGTAGTTGAACAGGCAAAGTTTGAAGTTTGCTGGCTCTGGAGTTCGTAATGTAATTCGCACATTGTCAAAACAGGATTCTGCGACTTCATGCTGCCTTCTGACAAGTTCCCATCTGGATTCAAGTTTGATGCCGATGATCCAAACTTCCCCCTGTCTGGTCTTCGATTCACTGGTTTAATGTCTATGATTGACCCTCCCCGTGCTGCTGTGCCCGACGCTGTTGCTAAGTGCCGATCTGCCGGTATTAAGGTCATCATGGTCACTGGAGACCATCCTATCACTGCCAAAGCCATTGCAAAATCTGTCGGTATCATCTCTGAAGGTATGTTTCTGATTCTGATGATGGTGTCAACAAGACACTGATTTTATGTCATAAAATCCGTGAATTTTATATTCTTGTTGGCCCCAAAGGAGCTTCATAATGTTCCCTCAAGGTTACGTAGCTAAATGGATGGTTGCTTTTATGGCATTGCAGGAAACGAAACTGTTGAAGACATTGCTCAAAGGTTGAACATCCCTGTGTCTGAAGTTAACCCATCGGAAGCCAAGGCTGCAGTTGTTCACGGAGTCGAATTGAAGGATATTGATCAAGGACAGTTGGATGACATTTTAAGGCATCACACTGAAATTGTGTTCGCCCGTACATCACCCCAACAGAAACTTATTATTGTTGAAGGTTGTCAACGAATGGGCGCCATTGTTGCTGTAACTGGTGACGGTGTGAATGACTCTCCTGCTCTCAAGAAAGCTGATATTGGTAAGATTTGTACATGGCAACAAAAAATTACAATTTACATAGTTCACGAAAATCAACTAATTGATAACGAAATATTAGGTGTGGCTATGGGTATCGCTGGCTCGGACGTATCCAAACAGGCTGCTGACATGATCTTGCTGGATGACAACTTTGCATCTATTGTCACTGGAGTGGAGGAAGGACGTTTGATCTTCGACAACTTGAAGAAATCCATTGCATACACTTTGACTTCGAATATTCCTGAGATTTCTCCATTCCTGCTCTTCATCTTGTTTAACGTTCCTCTTCCATTGGGTACTGTCACCATTCTGTGCATTGACTTGGGAACTGACATGGTAAGTGGCTCATTATACTTTCGTCCATCGGACAGTATAGGTTTTTCTAATACCCCTATATATATCAGGTTACATTCATACTGATCGTGTTTTTTAGAATAAATTGTAGGCAACAAAATACTCGAGAAGATGAACAAAGCTACAAAGATTTATGTAGTGTAGTAGAACATTTAATATAACTTCGGAAATATTAATAAAAGTTGAGGGTATACAATTGAGATTCACGTGATCTTGCAAGGCTAACCATTAGTAGAGGAATTTGAACTTAAATTAGGATATCAAGAGGCTACTACTTTAACAGTAGATACATATGTACTACCATAACCCTTCAGTGATAATAGTTACCAATTACAAATAACTTCCTATTTGGTGATTTCTATCAGTGAGCACATTGAAATCAACTCCACTGTGAGATCCATTAGTAATAATTCTATAGTGAGTAGCTCTATACAGACCTTTCAATTATTAATACATACATAACTTAGTTATTATTTATCCTTTGAAGTTCAATAACTTTTTAACTCTTCTACGTAGTAGTTGTAGGCGTAGTAAACATACTTATATCTATTTATATATTTTGTACCTAACAATTTAACCACCTTATGTACCCACTCTACAGAAATATCCATTTTTATCTTAAATTTTTCAGCAGTACTCTCTATTACTTTTATGTTGGTAAAACTTTTCACCATTTTTATATTTCGTTCGACTATATACTTTGTTAATACTCGGAATGGTTTTCCTTCTTTTCTACTTCATCATTTTATAATTTTGCGAAAAAAGTAATGTCACTATACCCGGTCACAACGAGTGGTCAGGTATTCCTTTTACAACAACTTTTCTCAATTCGTATATATGCATGGCCATTCTGCACATTGTGGCCTGTCTAGAAAATATTTATTTACAGTAGAAAAAGTATGTGTTCCTGTTATACGATTTCAATGCCTCTTGCCATCAATGTCTTGCCTTAAAATATCTAATCATAATAATAATATACAAGTACAATATATAAACCATACACTCTTAATTATACGTTGTAGTGTAGCTCACTAGTACAAATATTATATGACTAATATAGAGTCTTTATAGCAGTAGATAGATTACCTTCACCCGTATCTTGCTTAGAAACTTTTAGATGATAATCAATACTCTAGAAAACCTGGTAGTTCTCTAATGTGGATATTTAGCTTTTGTTTACGGCTTTGGTACAAAACTTTTCTACGATATTCCATCGGAAACACAGACTTATTCGATGTGCTAATAGCAAATTAAATTACAAGCAAGCCCTGTAGCGACGGAAGCTCTCACATGCTTTTCGTGAAATTCTGTGTATGTACTTAACATCACTTTTTTCACTAATACTCACTCACTTTTGCAAGGTGCAAAAGGAAACTAACTTAGCTGCAGAATTAACTTGTATACCTCCTCTCTCTGAACGAGCAATAGATGAACTCAAAACTATTCTATAGCATGCTTCTACAGACTAACACATAGCTAATATTTATTTAAAAGATCAAGTGGAACATATGTATGGGGTATAATTATAGCTCTTGGATGACATTTCCGGGATAGCAAAGTTTAATCCTATCGCCATATTATATTTGATTTAAAATTGCTTGAAGGCTTGGAAGTTCCAAGTTGGTACATAAAACTGAACTTAGTTCTTACGTAATTACCTTAATGACTTTACATTGCCACGAATAGTATTGTGAAGCCTCTGTTCTATCTACACTCGCAACCAAGTAATTTTCATTACTTTTGCACTCTAAATTCTACACTTAAAATTAAATAGTGCACAGGAATTTGTGCATTAACAGTATTAATAAGAGCACAAAAGTTCAGTTCTATGTAATTTGAATGATGATCAAGACTAATAGAGGGGCTATGAGTATCTGGTCAAACGGTGGTGTGATTGTTGTAAAACTATATAGGTGCCAGCTATTTCACTTGCATACGAACAAGCGGAAAGTGACATCATGAAAAGGGCCCCTCGCGACCCTTATAAAGACAAATTGGTCAATGAAAGGTAACCTTTTTTCATCCACCAACGTCCGAATTTGAAGCAAAACATCAAATTCGGGCATGGTTTATAAAAGTCTCGTGTATTGTCAGCTTGCAAATATATTATACATAGGGTACTAAGGCTTTTGCATGTATACTTGTAAATAGTCAATTATATAGATACAATTAAGTGCCGCGTGTTGTATTGCAATTTAAACTACATGCTCTCTAGATATAAGAACCTAAAAAATGTGCTCGCCGTGTTATTTTTGTCTGCATATAAAAATATATAGTAGCTCCAACGATTTAATTAGAAATTTTTAGAAAGTCTTACAATTCCCCAAATAACTTAATGACTGTGCTTAGAATTCTGAAAAATCTATACAGATCAGCTTAGGTTACAGAGTTCTGTAGTTTATTTTAAGCTTTCTCTGAGAATGGTCGATGTTGTGAAGCTTTAGAAATAATATTTAGTACTTATATAGTTAAATGCGCTACATTAGAGTTAGAAATTAGCACTACGTTAAGGTACAAATACCGTGGTCGCATTGATTGGTAACAATTGACCGCGGTATGAAATCACCTTCTTCATCTGATGCTGCCTAACTGTATACCTGAATTTTATGATTTAGTCTGTGTATTTATTTTCCAAAGTATATGTAGCTGTTTGAACTTTTTAATATTTGTGCCCATGTTCGCACAATTTGTAGAAAACGTAAAAAAAAGTCTATTGTGGACGTCTAATAAAAGTTCCAGTTTTGTCTAAAATTCTGTGATACCGTTGCATGGTGTAAACGACGTAATGTAAATTAACTTTGTCAATAGTTTTATGTTTGGTGTTGCTTCTTGAACGTGTAGATTCCAGCTATTTCTTTGGCTTATGAAGAAGCCGAATCGGATATTATGAAGCGTCATCCTCGTGATCCTACGCGGGATAAATTGGTCAATGAAAGGTAGGCGATCCGTCGTCATTTTTGAATCACGGGGAATTATTTTGATATATTTGGGTTTCTCCTTTTTCCTTCTGTCTTCGGCTCTTCAGTTTTTAGTATTTTATATATGGGGGGAAACTCACGGTCTCTTTGGGCTGTAATATTATTCAGTTTAACAATAATTTTGAATGATTTTTTTCTGGCTTAAACAAGGAGTTTTATTAAAACTTTATGCCATTTTTGGGTCTGGAACTTATAAGGTATTTTTCGAAATGCGAAAGAAATCTCTGCTTTAGACATGCAAAAATACGTATATAGTACGTCGAATTCGCATGCTTTGTAATCCCTGTAACAGCATGGCCAGCAAATTGCTGGTGTATGTATAATAGTTTAATTTAACTGAATTGAGAAACTACGCTAAAAAGGCTTCTGCTTTTATAATCAAAAACTGCTTCTTGTGTTCAGTATTCGATATCAATTGACGAGTGGCAATGGTGTCGTTGTTTATATATGCATATGTATGATTTTTAATTCAACTGTAACATGCATCTAATCTGTGTTGTTATACGTAATACTATATAGTAAAATTTATTATTGACAATCGCATCGATATTGACATTTGGAATCGAGTAGAATTGTGCTCTCTGTATGTGTGTGTGTCAAAGTAAATTCTTGTGTCGTCTAAAATATTGCTTAGGTATTTCTCATTGTGTACTATAATAGCTTTTTGAGTATTATTCAGAACATTTGCCTGCAAATGTGTTCAGCTAGTTACACACACGTGGATTTGTAGTCACGAATGTGTATACACTATATATATTATGCGTATATTAAAGGGCTGTTACAAAACAGGCCTACCTATATATACAAACCGTTATCGTATAGCACCGGTCAAACTGCATTAAATCGCACTTAAGCAGAATAAAAACCTGGATCAAAGAGAAGGGTCATAATGGAATCAGTGAATTAAAATAACGGTAAGCAGTTTGTTCTTGACGTATTTATACAAGAAAAGGCAAAGTACCTGCAAAGGTACGGAGCAGCTTTCTTTGTAAAAGTCAGGGGTACCATGAGATCACAAGACTATAATAATAAGTCCCATGGTGCAAGTATAGAAGGATAAGTCCCAGCCAAATTAACAGTCTCTCCTACTCTTTTGAAGCATTTATTGGACCTGCAGTAAGTTCATCCGCAGTAAATGTGCTATTGATGTTGCAACACATATTATATTTAGTATTAAGATGTGGCTAGATGTTGAAAATGTGGATGTTATTTCGTCTATATATTATTTTTAAAAGTCTGTGATCTGAGCCGCGAGCGCATGTTCAGAAAAAAAATGTAATTTGATGTGACAGCTATACTATAGAACAGTCAGTGCGGAAACAACTATGGATGGGGAATCGACCTTTACGGAGTTTCAGAAGAAGAAAAAAAAGTTCGGGATTGTTTGTTGGTGTATTTTCTTTTGGCTTTATTTTTGTACTCTCTCTCCGTATCATTTAACGTGGGGTGGTACATAAGAAATAGAAACATATGTACGATATAGTTCAAAAGCAGGGTTAAAAATAATAAGAGTTAGTAGTTTTTCTTAAGGGAGGAACAAGTCATTTGAGTTGATGGGTGCATTCGAAAGATCAATGAGGAGGAGAAAATTAATTGTGTGAATTGGGAATTGTAACGTGGTATTAGGTACCCGCAATTTCATTGGCTTATGAGGCACCAGAATCGGACATAATGAAACGACAACCACGTAACCCCCGACGCGATAACTTGGTTAATCACAGGTCGGTAATTATGATCATATTCGATTATGTTAAACATTGTGTGCCTATCGTTGTCATTTTTTTTCCACGTGTACTTTATTCTTTTTACTTTTGCCAAAAATATATCTTTATTTACGTTAAATCCGTTTTTTTTCAATTCGGGTAAAAAAAACATGGTCATTTTTATCGAGTAGAATTCAGAGTATACGAAAAACTTCCCACTTTACTGCCATGCATTATAGATGTAATATGTGCAGTGTAATGTAACCTCAGCGGTGGGTCAGAGGAAGCAAAGGAACTAATCATTTATCTATGAAACCCAGGATTACTATATTGCAGACATTACGAATGAAATTGAGAAATTCAGTTCATCGTTAAGTACAGAAGATCCATTGCATTATGTTGAAAAATTGCTGATGTTGGAGTAAGAAATCATACATTTTGTAAACGCATCGAGCCCGTTGCCACTCTCTCTGAGCGAAAAGGAGATAGAAAGCACAAGTCGGGAAATGAAAATTTACTATCTCTCTCTCCATTTTATTATAATACAGCGACTGGGTAAAACTAGAATGTAACCATGTGAATAATTCATGTGACGTCCTGTTCACTTAAGCGCAAATCTGAAACATTAAACCTTTAAAGCAGAAGTCCGAATCCGAAGAGATGCATATATGTATATTATGCTCCCTTTTTCTCTATCTGGTCTGGCACTGCTTACTTACTTGCCAATTTCAATTATATCCGTCTCTTTGAAGCTCATCAGGTCGTCGTGTAGGTATTTTATTTTTGCAAAAACAGTGCTGCTGATGGGAAACATCAGCGCAAAAAAAACACGCGGCCATATTATTAAATCGAGCTTTAATTTTCTATCCCGTAATCTAATTATTTTCAAAGCAGCAAGTATGTAACTAACCACTTCTCTACTTCTTTTTACCGAAAAATTGCAAAACGGTAACCCGCGTACACAGGGAGCAGCTCAACTCATGGAACGAGCCTCCATCTATGTTAGCTACCTAACTGTCTACTGAATGTAAACCGGTTTTGTGTAACTGGTCTGTTATATTATTGTCCCACTTTACTTTTTAACCGAGGTCAAATAATTAATATAATCTATGCCTGCCCAAAGTTTTTTTGTAGTCTTAATGGCTTTGGTTAAACTAATTATTGGTATATGGAAACAAGGATTTGCGATGTTCTAATTAAACTATCTATAGCAGACCTTTTTGGAACTAACTTTGGCTTGTTTAAACTTTTCTTGTTTAAAAAAGTATTTACTCTTATTGTAGATATATACATTTAACTGCTAATAACAAAGTTAGATAAGGCTTAATCGTTGCTTCAGCGGTGACTTAAATTTAAAGTTGGAAATTTTGCTTACCAATGGCTTATCATTGCGGTGGATGTTGTGTGAATTCTCTTGGATCACACGAGTTTAAAAATCAATAATTCAATATTCCACCAGGTTGATCTCTATGGCCTACGGTCAAATCGGTATGATTCAAGCGGCTGCTGGGTTCTTTGCCTACTTTATCATCATGGCTGAAAACGGATTCCTTCCTCCAAAACTCTTCGGCATCCGTAAGCAATGGGACTCCAAGGGTGTAAACGATTTGGAAGATTCTTATGGACAAGAATGGGTGTGTATATCATTTTAGACTCCATTATACTTTCCTTCTTGGCTACTCTTAAGTTCAAGTTATATGTATATCTAACTGTTAGAAATATGAATGCCATTCTCACAATCCTCTATAATGTCCGGCTATACTATGAAATTTGCAGACGTACTCAGACAGGAAGAAGTTGGAGTTCACTTGCCACACGGCTTTCTTCGTGTCAATTGTGATCGTGCAATGGGCTGATTTGATCGTCTGCAAAACTCGAAGAAATTCCATCGTACATCAAGGAATGACGTAAGAAGTTCATTGTGATGGAGATTATTTTTACGATGTATACATAAATATATTCTATTGGTATCACATGCCTTTCTTGCTCTTTTAGGAACTGGGTGCTGAATTTCGGTTTAGTTTTTGAGACTTTGTTGGCAGCTTTCTTGTCATACACTCCAGGAATGGACGCTGCCCTTCGTATGTATCCACTAAAGTGAGTACAGGAAATAATTTCCAATTCTAATAATAATTCACCTTTTATTTAGTTTTATTTTTCGTATGGACTATAATAATAACACTGCTCTTTTCATTGTATTTCAGAATAAACTGGTGGATTCCTGCCATCCCATTCTCAATAGCTATATTCGTTTATGATGAGATTCGTCGATTTATCTTGCGACGTAATCCGGGTGGTTGGGTCGAACAAGAAACCTACTATTAGTCCAATACAAACTTTTAGTGATCGTAGTTAACTATTATTATTAATGATGATGATATAATAATATAAATAATAATATACAAAATATATAATAAATAAAATCTATATATATATATATCAAAAAATGATTGATAATCGTCAGTGACATTATGTTTGAAAAAATACGAAAGGGAAATGGGGAGTGAACACATAAACTACAAAACTATGAAGAATTTAAACGTGCGTTGGAGTAAGAAAATTCTAAAATCAAGAAAAAATACCAAATTTCACTATAAAATATTTAAACTAAGTTATAAAATAAAGTATCTAACTATGTGAATCAGCACT
>JAQGAK010000646.1:0-61145 GCA_034696945.1 Lipothrix lubbocki
CATGGTACAAAAGGAAACTACAATGATCCAGGAAACTTCTAGCGGGGCTTTAATCCCAAAATAACATGAAGGGTGGTGGAAAATAAATACAAATCCGCACCGTAACTTGTTAAGCAACAACCTGTCAATAGATTTCATTACTTGGTGGTACACAACAAGCTTAATAGATACATTTTTAATGAAAGCAGCTACAGCTACTTCCATATCTTTCAACTTCCTATAGTCTTCAACTGGATTCTACTAGTTCGCGGTTCGTGTTGCCTACTTACGGATCCTTATTAATGGGTGATGAGTTTAATGTAAAAAGAGCTTTCAACGTCTATCAACTTACGTAATATTAGTATGTATGTATGAACACTCAATATGGATAAAAAAGCTAAGGTTTCAAGTAATTCCCTCTTCCAAGGCTTTTCTTGATCATTCACCGGTGAATCTAAGCCATACACCTTTTAAATTCTAGTCCAATAATGAATTTTGGCCGGTTCTAACACTACACACATAAGTAAAGTAAGGAGATGGAAAATGGAAACCAATTTTTGGGAAGAGAAAGCGAAAGCTGTGGCTCTACTGCTTTATGTCTGAATACACAGACCGGATTATAAAAGTACCGTGTGTATTAGTATAACAGTACAAGATTATATAGTAAAGGTATATATAGCTATAGCATTCAACCGCGTGACTATATATGCACATTGTGTACCATCAACGTTGTATAACATTCAAACAGTGCTGCCTTACATTGAATCTATTACACTATGACCCGATACACAAGCTAACTTGGGTATTGAAAGGATAAGTTGTATAACTATCGGAGGAATTAAGGTGTACATACAACCTCCTACAATTTACTCCTGTGCTCTCTTTCCCGATATTTTACAACTTCGCTCCTTTATCGCTTATAAATCGAAAACAGAAGAGGGATGGTTCCTCACTGGACTCTGACTCTTTATATTCTACTCCACTTTATACTTAACTAGAGCAGCCCCGTTTGGTAGATTGCTCCCTCCTATAGGTTACAAGAAGTAAGTTGATAGATTCAGGGAGCCACATCACGTAACACTACTTATCTGCATGCCTAAGCTCCGGAGTAGGGCAGGATCCCATGGAATCCTCATGTCTGTACAGGACTACATGTAAGCCAGATGTTATTAAAATGGCACCACCCAACTTGCCTTATTTGAAACGAAATAATTATTTTCTCATCACCTCTTTCACTCTTCCAGTCCCAATTGGATTTCCCTGGCAGAGAAGGATCATCTCATCTATGTTACATGAAAGAGTCTACAAGTTTAGTTCAGAAATTGGATTTTATCCTATATAGTGTGGTTCCTTTTACACCAACTTCAGTCTTTGAAAACCTATAGATAAACCAGCTTAGCTTTAGACCAGTTCACTTGATAAAAACTCTCTGGGACGGCGAGAGAAATGAAGAGAAACTAGCCACAACTGCCGAAGAAAGCGTGACCCGGCGATCAATTACTTACATGTTTTATACTGTATAACAAAGTCCAATTTCCTTCACCCGCGCGTAGATCTCCTACAGTTATAATTATTACACAAACCAATAACCTTAAGAGAATGTGATCTTTTGGAAGGCTTGCAACATACATTTGTATAAACGTGAAACATAAAAATTTAGATTTGACCACTAAATAAACTAATAACATGAATCACAGCTGATCGTCCTTCATAAGTTCAACCAATGCTTCGAGATATGTTAGTATCATTTTGTCTAGACAAAGTTACCTCCCTGACCTAAACATACCACCCGTCCTTGTGTTTATGTTAAATATTCTGTCGATTAAACTCTGCTTTAATGCTTTCACACTCACCAGAGGAACCACTATTTTTATTACAATGTCCAAGTGTTATGTTCGTAAACACTCGGCAGTATTAAAGGTAAAGATGAAAGAAAACAGGCCACATTTGGTGTATTGAGACTGCAATCTTCATGTCTGGAAGCTTTACAGACAGAATTACCGTGTTTATGTAAGCTGCATCTGAATTGTTATTCCTTATATAGAGCCAATGGAGAATATGTACATGCATTTCGCCTTTTGGTATTTGAATTCTCTACGGCATTACCCATGGTCATGTAAGTATTGCAAAAATATGTACATATATAATATAATATGTAGTATATATGTGTACATATTTATACGTTATTGTATACACAAAGAATTGTAATGGAACTGCAAAAGTAGTGCTAAGGAGAAAAAGAAGACGGTAGCAAGAGATATAGCTATAGATAAAACTAAGAGAGTCCTCAGAGTGCAATCCAAAACAATGCTATTAGCTTGAACGAAAGAAGTTTTCACTCCAGCCGGAGAAACAAACACATCATCTCATCACGTTTCCCTCAATAGTACTACACTACTTATTCACTCTATCTTGTCTCCCACTCAGCCCTCTAACCCATACACTGACTACATAAAAGGTCTCTTGTCTATACGAAAAGAAGATCCTCGTCAGTTCATTCTCTTCTGAGCTACCCGAAGTAAGTAATTCACAGCGGATTATATGGCATGCAAACTTTGGTCGGTAAAGTAGAACCCAGGCCCTGATTTCTCCTATGTGTTCCTTCTTACTCCTTGGAGATCTCACACGTATGCATAGTAGTGTAGGAGTAACTATATAATCTATATATAAACTGCATATAGTCTACGAGAGGCAAGGAGAACCGGCTACTTCAACTTGATCCCCAATAAGACTAAATCTTTCTCTTTTATCTCTCTCACTTGAGGAAATCAACGGCATAGCACAGGCAACTGATACTCGGCATTCACACCTCAATCAGGATTGTACTCGATAGACCACCTTCATCATCTCGCTCTTCTGCCGCTTCTCCTTTATTAAAATGCAGCACTACCACAAAATTACCAACTTGATCCCTCCTGATGCCATTCAATTCGGGCGGTCAAAGTCCGTTGCGAAAACAACGGTATCAGAGTCCGACTTGAAAGCCGCGTAGCAACGTCTGCCCCACACGGAGCAATGATATAAAAGTCCAGTGGAAATGCAATGATGTGAAGTTCGTCTATCTAAGGAACAGCATACGGAGATAAAGCTCGCCTCGAGAATAACGACACATAGAAAAATTCCAGTTGAAAAACAACTACACATATAAGAAAAGGGGTTTGGAGGGAAAAGCCGTTTGGAGGACAACTGTACATGTGTATGAAGCCTTTTTTAAGAATAGCAATATAAAGTCCATCAAAAAGCAAGGACATCAAACCACCGTGAAGACACGGGGGAAACAGCGGGCTCACTTATTATGCTGAAAGCTCCAGTTTACGTGGAATTTAATGCAATCATCAGTAAAACTAGGAGGGATTTCGAAACAAAGTCAATTTGGAGCAAGCTCATCAGATAGTGATGATTGTATCTATGTATGTACACCTAGTATAATACGTACACCGCGCAAAAAATTCTACAATAAGGGAATATTTCAAAATGCGCTGTCAGCGTTGTTGTTATTGAGGACAGCCATACTAGAAAAATTGTAAAATGAAACGCTAGAGTTACCGAGAAAGGTTTATCTAACTCAGTAGGTGTGACACGCAGGAACTAACAATACGTGTAGATACATACATATACATACGACGAGAGAGAGAGAGAGAGAGAGCAAAAAGGTGATTGGAACAAGACTGAGCAATTCAGAATTGCCCAATCGATTGGATCTTCTGTTGACTTGAAGGTTTTCTTTTGACTCATACATCGGAATTCCAACGGATGCATTCATGGAATCCATGTACCAGTACTTGTACCAGTTCACCGCCTGTCAAGCCAAGCATATAATACGTTTTTATTCCAATCTATATTATTCCGGCGTCAAAGATTTCCCTTCAGGAAAAACAGGTAAGGTTTTGCCAGTACACGCGCCAAGTACTCGACAACAAGATGTTGTCTATGACGTGGTGGTTTACCTTCCAGAGCGCCACATATAATTACATAGCAATGTCAGGCTGCCGAACACCGCTTGACTTGACATACCTGAGAACGAATATCCACCAAAACTATGCAGTTATCAATGGAGCCATCCAATTGCAGACTACAATACGACCAGCTCTGCATAGCTTAATTCGGGACGAAATACGCCAAGGCCTGCTTTGGGTCGTAAAATATTTATAGCAAATCTAAATACAAGTGGAATAGTAATAATACAGATGTGAAAGCAGGACGAACGTCAACGAGGCAGACCTACTAGTGTTCGTCAATCCTGACCGTTGCGAATGAGATGCTGATACCGCAAAGGTATTTTCGGCTTTACGAAGACTCCACTCCCAGCATAACAACTTTATATATATATATATGCAGAAGATTCCTCGTTTGACAATAAGTTTAGGGCATGAAAGCACGTGATATACAGGAATGCTAACTACACAAGAATACTCACCGGAACAGAATACTCGCTATACATAAATGCACGAAAATGCTCCCTGTACGATAATGCTCTCTATACACAAGAATATTCAGGATATTGCTGCATACGTAGAATATATTTACACGACAGTGTACATAGTCCGGAAAGTCGTCTTAGCAACGGAATCGTCCGCTGATCTATATGTCAACTGAATAAAATAGGACAGCGTTTTGGGATCCTCGACTATTGCACTACAACCTACCGCGCTCAACTACTACAGCTGTATAGAGTCCTATCTAACCGAGATAAAGTAAGAAAGTCACGGAAAAAACGAAGGCTTACTAGACAGGACTTGGGAGCCAAGTAAGGATTATAATTTTATCTCCAAAAGGATGTCCTAACTTTGGCAAGTAAAGTAAGTATTGCCCCTTGTGTCTACGTGTATGAGGAAAGTAGTAAGATGTTGGTTTATCTGAAGGCTGTATGGTTGTTCCGCTAAAAAAGAAAGAAGAACGAAGAATCTATCGGAAGAATAAGTAGTCGTGGGGTGAAACTCGGCAAAAGGAAACTATAAAAATAAGAACAACATATACGTTTTCATATGCACACGACCCAGGACGAGGAATAACGGCGTGTGTAAATGGAAAAGGACAAGAATCAAATGGATTCGACCAGAGATTCTAGCGTTCAAATGCCATGTCTACAACAACTTCCTCTTTGCATTTCACACCCTCCATTGCAATCATGTGTAATTCAGATGTTAGAAACCTATTTCGATATACCCCTGAAGAATAAGCTTGTCTATAAGCGATACACTTCTATCTCGGAAGGAACAATGTAAGCGAAAAATGGGAGTCGAAGAACGATTTTCGTTCCACAAACCCCTACTCTCTCTCTCTCTCTCCCTCCTTCATGCATGAGTAAAACAGTTCTTTAGGCATGTGACAGTGCAATGCTAAAGGTATCAAGATTGTCCATCTCTATTTGGTACATCTTCATTCCTCCGACACCTCACTGAATCTTGCTTATACTTCAGAGTCTCAATCCCTAGGTCTATCAACAGAAAAAAATAAGTTCCGAGTTCCGACTTTCAGGATGCCGAAGGTAAAAGGAACGGATGCGAAGGAACAATCCCACGGAATTCTCATATTTAGAAACCTTACAACATTAGAGGCACGCCAATGTAAGATTGGAACAATTTTTCTTTGATTCAAAAACTTGCCGACACACATTCTAACACACATATATACACGTTTGTTTCCATCAACTCAAACACATTGTCAAACACACATATTCTAACTCACAAATACATTCTACTACCTATAACGTATCCCAACTTACAACAAACTTATTATAATATGTGTTCCACTCTACAAACTCAATGTAAAACATATAGTATTTCAATGCACAAGCCCATTGTAAACCACATATTCTAACGAAGAAACAATCCATAACCCATGTTCCATTCTAACATACAACCCATCTAAAATACACTTTCTAATATACTAACACATCCATAAAATACATTCATACTAAAGTGCAAACCCATAGTAATACCACCTACATACCATGTGTATGAATGCAGCACAATACAAACCCCTGAAAAACCTAAAATGACTGAATTCTTATAGTTTCTTAGAATCTTAAAGAAAAGTTGATTCCCGTCATTTTTCATATTTCCCAGCTGACAATGCAAGAGAAGAAAGCGAAAAAAATACGAGAGATGATGACATGTAGGAAACCAAATAGTTGGTCTCCGTACATCACCTCGCAGGGAGAAAATAAGTCCTGGAAACAGTTTTTGCCTCTCTCTCTTCAAAATATATTCGATGTCTACATCAGTCAAGTGAATAAGATACACGACTTGCGGCTTATCAATCCTTCTATGGTAATAGTTGTTCCTTGTTTTCCTACATTTTCACTAAATCAAACTCCAGTCACCTTTCTTCTTTCTTTCATTTTTCCTTATACGCAAACTGCTTTTATTTACTCCTGTCAACTATTCATTTCGGGCGGGAGAAAGTAAGAGAGAGAAAGAAAGTGAAAGAGAAAGTGAATAAGATAAGAGAAAATAAGAGGAAAGATATTCAAATTTCTGGAAGGGTTTTACGCCAAAAAACACTTAAACGCTTAAAAATCGATCCATTTTCCTTCTGGATAACTTACGTTTTTACTTATCCCCATCCTGTATACTGTTTTATATATTGAGGTAACATTAAACACCACCTTCCGTTTATTCCGAGGCTGACTTCATGTGACAAAGCATGTTTAGACACTCGACACTTACGAAATATTTGCCTCTTGAGAAGAAGTGGAGTACGAATTTTTTCAGGTCAGCAGATCAAATATATTCTCCAAAGACACATTTTTGTAACTTATCTCTGAATATGTATGCATCGCTTATTCTATCTTATAGCACATTCACATAGATACTTACAGCCTTCACTTGTGAAACGCACAAGATATCATGAGAAAAGACAGAGCAGCAGTGATATGTCACCCAAGGAAAGCTTAACCAGACAGCGGGAATGACAACAGTGACATCATTCCACTCCTCGCCTGTTCGTCAGAGAAAAGAAATTAAGCAATAAGCCTGAAAGAACGGCGGGAGACTCCCATATTACAAGAGTTTTCTCATCCCATTAATGAAATCAATTAACCCACGGCTGGAATGCCTTATGAGGCCAATCATCGTTCTGAAGAATTTCAAGAAACTGAAATGGCAGCATATATAATTATACTCCATCCCTCTGGTAATACACACGATTCGCACAAAACATATTACTATAAGATACTATAGTAAGATACTATAGTAAGAGCAAATAAAATGCTCAACTATGCCGGCCTAATTTCCATAGAGATTGGCCCACAAACATAGATCTAGTACTTATATGTATATTATATGTACAAGTCATAAGGTAACAGAGATGTGATGACGAAAGCTTTTCAAAGCTCGTCCTGACATACATTCCCTGCCTACACCAAATCCTTAATGATCCCTCCATGCAAATGCTGTAAATCCAAAATATCTCCGGACGCCTTCTCCGCAGAGCATGACATCCTATAATACAGAAGCAGAAAAACAAATGAAGACAACTTTGTCAACCGGAACAATACTGACGGAGTCAAGAGATGACAAGCAGAAACTAAGAGTCCGTAACCTCCGAAGCTGACAAAAGGCACTATTGTTTAGTTTACAGTATTTTTCAAATTCAAAATAACAAGCTTCTGTCATTGCTACAGATACATATAATTATGTGCATAAGATATTTAATATTTAAGTTCCGATTGACTTCGATCCCAAATACCATTTTGAATAATTACAGACGCGTGTAGTGTCTATTCTAATTATTTCCAATCCTGATGATCATCATCAAGAATCGTCCAGACAATAATTATTAGTAAAGAAATGAATGACCAGAATGAAATTATAAATAACTTAAGTAATACAACCTTGTGTGTAAAATATTAAAAACTATAATGCTAGAATTTACGCAACTTTCTAACAATAATAAATTTACTTAACCAGCCCAAAAACTGCAATAAAATTTCTCACCAGTGCGGTTACCCAATTACATCGCAGATGTGTTACAGTGAATTGAATCATCATAAATACCGGTAAGCTTAATGATAAACTTCTTCACCTGTTTAAAACTCTTTATGACAACAATCGCCAAATTGCCCAATCAATGATTACCAAAGGTTAATGTTGCCATTAAATACAATACCAAACAGCAATTTCCAGCTGTAAATTACCCAATACCACGCGTGACACGTTAAAGCTCAAAACGTGACTTAAGAAAACTTGAACGACTATTTACTTAAGCGTCAGATATCGACGTTCAGACTACAAAGGTAGTGTTGATATTAGAGATGTATTAAATACTCAAATGTAGTGGAATAACAAGAACAACACAAAATCCTTGTTGTGCTTATCAACCATGCAAAAATAAATTTCGCATGTTGAACAAACCAACAACAAGAAGAAGGATGAACAAAGACACGCGAACAGTGTAAAGAAACGCTGAAGACGGGGAATAAACCTGAGAAAGTAGACACTGAATCCGTCTGTTGCTACTATAACACTGAACTTCCTACCCATTTCCATCCTCGTTATTTGTCTATGGGCTACGTAAGGGAAAAACCTTCCTCGCTCATGGTAAAGCTTGCGCGGCTTCATAACACGGACCCAGTAGAGAGGATGAGTTTGGTGTAAAAGCCAGAGGAAACAGCTCTGATGATCACTTGTCGGAGAGAAAGCATGTGTGAGGCAGAGAAACCCGCCGGTAAACCGAACCGCCAATAGTGTTTGCGAGACTAGACCTCCATCTAAGAGACACCAGGAAAAGCACTCTTGACTCCTGTTCCGTTACCATTCCCTATCGCCACTCTCCCTGGCTATCTCCCAACGAAAGTTGTCTACTCCCGCCATCACCCGTGAAACGCTCCGTGTCTCATAGAGGACATCGTGATGGGGTAGTGCTGGAATCCGGAAGCAAAACAAGTTCTCAAGACTGAGCACGCAATCTAATCCGTTATATCCCACCTCCTTCTACACAGACTGCTTTGACTTTTTAAACCCAGTTCTCTATACCATAAGTATTTCGACTGTCCCCAATAATTTTATTTCCTCTGTTTATTCCCCATATCAAATTTGGGAAAGAAAGCGGAGAAAGTCTTGATGGCTGATGTAGCAACTGAAGAATTATGGATGAGAGGAGCGGAAACAGCTAGTTATGGCACATTCACTATATACAAATAAGCAAATAACTGACAAAAGCAGAAATTAATGCTATTGAGAGTCATCAGGGAGGACAGTGAAAGCCAAAAGTATGAAATGAAATTTTACCACGTCTCGATTCTTCTACCCAAGTCTCCTATGTTTAGTTCCCTCCTCCAAAAAACATACTAACACTATGTCTCTAGAGCCACACGAGGACAATCCTAGTGATTTTACTCATTTCGTATCTCTTCATATTCAAATGTTGCCTACAAGCATGATTTATTAAATTGAGGCCCACCAATTAATCATTGTTATTTTTCAGGACTCGAAATTCTATGCAACACTACAACCTTTAATGTGTTCCACAGCAATATCAAAGAAACTCCCACATAATTCCAGTCAATGTTGTTTAACAAATGTGAAGCTTTGAATATTCACAAATATTAGAACACTGAAAATACAAAAAGTAACAAAAATGCATAACACCTATTCGTCAAACACGATTTCATCAATACTAAAACACTTAATAGTGATAGTAACGAGACCCATAAAGCAGGAGCCACTGTCCATTTCTGTTCTTGCACGATAGAACAATTCTATTTTTACCCCTTTTTGTAAACTCAAGCGCTCTAGCGTAAAAAGGGCAAAAAACTGGGCTCTATCTCCGGAACCTCCGGCGTGATGTATAGCCGAGAAAGGTAATTTCGTATTAAGCAAAAGTTATTGAAAAACCTAATTTAATTTTCGGCTTGTTCTTTTAATTTCAAGCTCCAAAATCCATATCACATTAAACTTGAAGCATCAACAAGGGCACATAGGCAGGGTGCAAGACCCGCAGAGACGGGGAGAATTACTAGAGCTGGAGAGTTGTTGCTCGGCCGAAAGATTAGTTTTCGTGTGGAACCTGAGAAGTTTTTGTACTACTATGTATACACTACTGGTATGATCAACATCCAAAAAGATGAACAAGGTTGACGAGAAGATAATAAAACGGACGATGAGGTTTTCCCCTGCATTACGCCTTATGTAGTCAATCGACATAACCCACACCTTGCTCCCTCAACTCATCCCATCACTACTACACTACCTCCCTGGCCTTCCACAATTTGCTGACTCTCGGAACTCCACATTTAATTTAATGGTTAAAATAATAACTAAGAGGAAATATGATGCTTGCTGAAATGGACTTGAAGTTGTTTGAGTAGTTCGTCAAGTGAATGTAACTACCCACCTTGCTGGTGTGTAATAACCTACATGTATTGACGTCCCACTTATTACTATCTATGTTATAGGTATATTTTACAGCTTATACAGTACGAGAAAGGTGTGGACTCAGTGAGAGCAGAACACAAAATAGTATTTATATGCAGTTCCATTATTACAAGTCTATGTTTATGTACTATACACCTCCCGTGTGTATTTCGATGAACATTAAACCACTTCTGTGCATATTTCACTCGGGCGAAATAAACACTTTATTTTTCCCTAAAAGAACATTCATCAAGCGCAAGACTTTATTCTTGTCGTTGCCGGGCATTCACCACTTGCCAGGCTAAAAGCCTAATGGCAAGTCACCTTTATCCAACTACTCCTCTTTACTCCTGTACACACAGCATGGAACTGTAAACAGTGTATGCATTCTCCTGAAACAAACTCGGAAGGCAAGCCCTTGCAAATTTTACGAAGATACACGCACACAGCTCTTGGTCATGTATTATGTAGATGCAGATTCAGGAGGAAATAATCACCTCAAAAATGAACCTCCGTGTAGACATTAAGCTGCAACAGTATAGCTGGATACATTAAAATACAAGCTCAGCCATTGCTGTGGAAACGGGGGAATATATAATTAAGCATATACCATACCTACAGAACTTAGTAAGTTACATGCCAAGTGCTATGGGCAAGATTTAACTTGATTTTCAGAAGGTGGCAGGTTCAAGAGAATCCTGGTATCTCGCCTATATCTCACCGCAAAAATTGCGAGCAAAGTTGTAAATGAATTTTCCTAACAAGGACCAACTAGAACTGTGTGTAACTAATACCACAGAGAAACGGGATCTCATTTGAATGCAAACAAGTAGAATGGAAGGATAAAAAGTAAAGGGGAAAGACACAACACAACCAACCAAGATTTACACATATCCTTGTCTAAAACTGGAAAAATCCCGAAATTCTATTGCGCATTCACAAGCACTGAATCTAGTATATAGTAAAAAGTCACAATGAAAAACGTGCTAGGACTGGTTACCATCGTTACCTTAAGTGTCCCACTGAGCTCTTCCTTCTCTTTTTCTTTCCTTGGCGACAAATACAGATCTTATGCCAACTACAAGAAGCCGGAGAAAAAAAAATTCCCAATGAAAAAATCCAACGAATGTGTGTGTATGCTTGCGTGATTTGACACCCGGACTCTGGAGTGTTTCACTATAGTATTCGTCCTCTCCCACGGTACACATCAACATTTCATTGCAAAAGTCAAACGGTCAGATGGCTGTCAGCTTCGAGAATAAGGAAAGCTTAGCAATAGTTCTACTAGCTTCTTTTAAGTAGGAAAGCTGGAGTAATACTAACGAATTCTGGAACATGTGCTAATCATTGTGAGAGTATGTGGAATGACAAAATAAAACAAGAGGAATCAATATAGAATAGATGTGATCGCTTGTCTCTGCATAACACTTCAAGACTGAGTTGACTTATCAAGAATAGGAATGACATAAAATAGTCCCCAAGGTGAGTCGGTTCCTGTAAAAGATTTGATCCCTCACCGCCTCGGATTTAACCAGCTGCTACCGTTTTATTGGTTCTACAACCCATGAACAGCTACTAGCATCAGCAGTACTAACCTATCATCCCTGCATAGTCGACATGCATCAACCTTCCATAGTGCATGCCTCTCTCACACATAACCTTGCAACATCCATATAAACATGAATTACATAAACCTTATAAGCACGCAGCAAAGCGAACGTTAGCTACATACACAACCCTCCATATACACACCTTAAATCACCTGATACGCCCTTGTAAAGTGCAGACGAAGATGCTTCTAAAAAGAAGTTGGAGAGCGGACAAGTGCCAGGCTTTTAGGTACAAAGGAAAGGAGCTCAGCAGAAGCAATGAGTAAAGACTTGTTTTTATCATTTATCTGAAAGCGCCTGGTCGAGAAATTAAACCCTCCAGTTAATCGTGAAGATATAGGAAGTCCTTGGTGGAATATCCGGAACTAAAACGAAGCGAGAGGGCGAGAGAGGAGGAAGAAATATCTCTACCTATATATTATACATAGGGCGATACAAAAAAGTCTTCATAGTCTTAATGCTACCGATCTCCGTATTACATCTTCTCAAACAGCCCATCCATTACATTCCATCGCTTTTGCTTTCGACACTAACACCAACCCCAACTATGCATCAAATCATCCCACGAAGCACACACACGGCACGCACGGCCCTGTTTACTATATAGCAAAGAGTGTATGGATATCTATGTATAGTATATATACGTATAAGCATACTACAATATTTATACACTCAACCTTTATGACGATCTGGTGTTTTGGGTGGGCTGTATACAGGACTTTCACCCGTATGCAGATACATATATATACTTCAACATACTCGTGCACACAAACACGCCAATACTCGCAAATAGATACACACTTCAACACCCATACGCACATTCAACGCCACAGTGCAAATTCATACTATAACACCCGTTATAAACACACATCCTAAAACACCCGTTTAGGTACACATACAAAAACATCGTACCCACAAAACCTTGAATACTCCCATTATGATACTCATCTCCAGCAATATGTTCAACCAATAAACCTTATCTTTGCTTATCATGAAGTATAAACCAATACATCTCTATAATGTGGTCTTACCACCCATACCAATACAGCTATACTATACACATTATAGGGCAGGGACCTGGAACAACCATAAAAATGCTTAATATGAATACGTACATACGACGTTGGTCGTGGCATTATGGAATGAAACGAAGGAGATTTATTTCGCAGTGATTTCATTTAATATATTTCATATGTGATAAGTATTATATGTGCTCTTTAATACACATACATATATGCAGTAAATACTCAGATATAACAGATTCTACATCGTAGGCTGTAAAAATATATAGAAATGGGTGTATAAATACTACTGTGGGTACATGATACTAGAAAAATAAAACAGCCCCGTTGGTGGCACTATGAAGAGGCAGGAGATACTATTGAAAAACAAAAACATGATGGAAGGTGCTGAAGAAACTAACTTCCAGTGGCTAGTTGGATGTGATAGTTGAAAAATCTTTAGGAAAATACTCGACTACGCAATGTTTACCTTGCACTATATACTCCAGAAAGCCCACACATTCTGTTTGCTCACGCAAAAGAAATCGTGAGAAGAAGACTGCTACTCCAAACATGATAAAATGGTGTTCCTCGTAAACCACCACTTTCTATTTTCGACTCCCATAGATATAGCTGCCACTTCCATACACAGCAAACGAATTCACAATGAGGCGTCAAGGAAAAAAAGTATCCTATATAATGTCCTCTTGACTATTCTTTGAGTGGCGGCAATAAGAGCGATAATAATAACAATAATAATAATAGCCAAACTTTGGCTTACCATTTATTTATTTAGATCAATAAAGTCCCGAGAGATTCAAAAGGATATAGGTACAGACATGGATGGAAGCCGGAAGGTTATAATACATTGAAGGAAGCAAGTTGGAAGGGTATAAAATACGGTCAACACACAAAGGTATACGTACAGAATGTGCACTGTAAAGTACGGAAATAAAGGTTCTGGCAAGAAAAGTGGGAAAACAACTAAGTATAATAATTATTTTAGGTATTAGGACTTTAGAGTGAAGATGCTAAAAAGTTTTTGAGGGGAAAAATTTACGACACACTTGTCTCCTTGAAGCCCATTGCCAGTCCATGGAGCGAATACAAATGTCGTTCATTATTCCCAATTCCCAACCAATACATATAAAGTCCGATCAGCATGACTTAATATTCGGAAGGTATTGATGGTCATTAAAGTTAGTTGTAATGCAAACTATGTATTTGTCCTGTCCCAGTCCTCTTGTAACTACATATTGCAGGCCAGACTTGGTATGTGCAGATGTAAGTGTACAGCATAACGTTACATCACAAGACATGAAGTGCAACTAACAATAAGGAAAGACCTGTGGTTTCTTCACTTGCTCTAAAATTCCTTTAGGTTCCCCGCTCAAAATACACACAACATATTGTATATGTAAATGAAGCCAAGTCAGGGAGGGCCTATAGCCTGACAAAACGACTAATTATTACAACTTAACCATCACAACATTCAAGGCTTTTTGAGGGTAACAACTGTATACAGTAATGGATTGCGTGAAGGGAAAAGTGCGAATGCATTCCTAAATAATGCAAGAACTCCAATGAATCTTTAACTAGGATCAAGTTGTAACCCGTTGAGATTGTCATTTGTCCGCTCTATAGAACATCATCTCGCTCGGCACGACTCACCCACTATGCCTTCAAATGGAAAAATAAATTTTGAATTTCATACTACCTGCTTTACAGCCTTATATATTCCTCTCTTTCTTATTCCTCCTCACCCAAGCACTGCTGTATATGACATATTTCCTTTTTTTCAAGCCAAGGTATACTCGATCATGTACACATGTGCATACATATAGTATATTCACCCACTCAGCTATCTGTGTATCCGTATAAAATGCACATATTCCGACAAATCGATGTATCTACGTATACATACATACACACTCAGTCATATAAGTGGAATAATTCTAAGAGTCAGCATTCGAAAGGCCAAGGCGCGAATTCTATTGTTTGTAGTTCTATTTCTCCATTAAAGCATGAACGGTGATGTAATTCCACAGTTGTCCGTAGTTTGTGCAGTGTAGTTCTTCCGCCTGTTAATTTTGCACAGTACATAACACCAGTCTATTACATTGTGTACGTACGTTCTGTGTGTTCAGCTGTGTACCAAGTTGTGGATATAGGGAAGAAGTTCAGCAGTACAGAGTTCACAGAGTTGAGTAGAATGAGTTCGCCGAAAGTTACAGTATAAAATGTAAGAGTTGCTGTGTACAGTAGTTTTGCAATGGTCGTTCCCATCCAATGCCGGAACGTATAAGCGAGCAACAATCCTCAATAGCTGCAGTATTTTGAAGAAGAATTGGGCAAGAGTAAAGAAAATAACCCATCATAATAGAAAAGTGACTGGTGTTCACGTACCACTGGTCTATCCTATATATTCTACCTCTTTCTCTCGCACACAAGTCTAGACACTTTAAAAGAAGATTTGCCACTCGTAATACCGACGATACATGTGTACCAAAGAGAATACATCGACCCATGAGTAAAGAGAAAAGGAAGAGAGGGACAAGAGGAGAGAAGCATCTAGACAATGACTATTACAACGACTTTTGGTTACTGAATACTTAATGTGAAACTGCATCGATCTTCTATTTAAAAACCAAGTAGACTTCCTCTTTGTAAGTAGCTATCGATCTTGATAAAATTTGCAAGCCTGCAGTCAAAAAATAGGAATAAAAGAAGAATTATTGATGTTACTCCTGTATATACATATAAAAAGGGAAACATGAAGAGGGAGAGCACAAGAGGCAGGCATAGATAGATCGAGCTTTTGTTTGTTTCGTCTTTAAATTAATATTTTTAAGACAGCAAACAAGCACGTTTCCACTTTCCCGATTCCTTTAAACAAACAAAACATTTCACAAATTTCTTGCTTATTCTTCCTTATCTTTTATGACGGCGTGTATAGGTCTCCTCGTATTTGTCTGTTTTGTACTTTCTATCTGTACTTTTTGGAGGTCTAAAACTGTAGATTCTTCACAACTTCCCAATGCTCACTTTATAAAAACGGGATTGCACATACTGTAAGTAGGATTGGACTAAAACCATATACTTTCTTTGTAAGCAGGATTGCTCTATATATACTTACTTTCCTTTAAGCCGTCATACACACGACTACACACATTCCAGGCTTTGAACTCCGTCTAAAATTTTTATCTGCTTGCCTTTATCAGGAGAGCCGGATAGAAGAAAGTATGTAAAGGGGAGAGAGAGAGAAAACTGAAGTTTTTTTTGAACGTGTGGGAACAAACTTTCAACATATTTTGTAATGTCTAAAAGGTAAGATGTCACCAAGATGTATGTTATTATACTTTGAAAGGGATTTATCACATTCTATGCTTCTATCCACAGCCGGTTCTTTTCAAGGAGAAAATTTTGCACTATAGCTAAATGCATGTAGATATAATAGCCAGCACCTATAAAATTGGCTTTATATACTTCATCTCCTATACGCTTTGACTTTACATACCTTGCTTCCTATACACTTTGACCTTTTTTTCTTCCCTTTCCTCCGGTTCCAGCCATATACCAGCTATGTACATTTATTTCCTTAAGTCAAGTGTAGACACGTAAAAAAAAGTAGGGAAAAAGTTTTAAAATTCCAAGTAACTTCCTCAAATTATCCCAACTTCAAAACAACAAAGTACACTTGCGGATGAAAGACAAGAACATTAGTTTCTCCTTTCAATCAACTGTTCAATAACACATCAGGAAGCATACACCAGCGTATTTACCTACTGCGGGACCTACTATTACTACTATATAATCAACTTGGTACGCTTTTAATAGATAAAACAGGTATGCAGATGTTGTACATATTGTATCTACATACGTAACTTTATACATGGATGCATAACTGTATCTACGCAATGCATATTGTAACTTTACATGTAGGTACGTGTAAATTGTTCACGTTATGTAATATATAAATACTATATGCACAATATGCTACACATCTCAATGGAGCGACAAAGGAGGGAAGCGAAATTTTCAAAACGGAAGTTTATGTTCTTAAAAAAGGCAAACGTATAAAGCCAATTTGAAACTGTCAGGTCTAGGCTAAAGGATTGGAATGACGTGGATGGGGGAAAGACATTGATTCAAGTCTGAAATTATTATTTCCTATAAAGTAAATTACTTGCATTAAAAAGTTTGCCGAGTGATAAGTTGATACGATTAAGCTAGATATTGCTAATGATTTGAAGCAATTTTTTAAATCATACATTCCAAGTTATACACATACAAAGTAAATAGTATCGACCCAAAACCCTATATAATATGCATGGTCACACTTGCAATACAGACATACGCATAATCATGGTTGACGTGAAGGAACAGGGAGAGGGAGAACTCAATCTTGAGTGGTAGTCGTATGACTAATGACCTGAAATTTATTCGATTATTTCATTCTACTAGTGTGCCTGCCAAGTATTCTGCTTCTTCAGCTACATGTGAGCATAGTTCACCACTTACTATAACAGATCCAACAAATACGTATAGTATTACATGTAATACCTCATCTACTATACATACCTATACTATAGTATTTATATACACAGAAGTATATATTTTTGGTCAATATTTTATATACAAACTGGGAAACAGAAGAATAGACAGAGCGGCAGAAAGAGAAAGCTGAGAGTGAAATGTTGATATTTTAGCCTTCTGTGCCGTGACACGCTTGTATACTTATATATAAGTATATAATACTTAATATATATATACTTGCGCCTAGTACAATTATCTATTGTGCTACATACACCGTACTTTATGATATCTCTTTGCACATCCGTCGTGTCGGTCGATATAACGGCTGAATTCTTTCCCTTAGCAATCGGTGCATCTGATCTTTACTTGCCAAGGCACAGATCTCACCCAAATACACGTTCTCCGTTCACAAACACACACGCATATATGTATATACAAAAACCGTAATCATTTCAAGTCTTATTTAGGCTTCCACAGACACCCATTATTATGCACTAAACACCATTATACTGTGTACGCCATACTAACAAGTAACCTACTCTTATAGCCGCATCCTCCACACACAAGGAGACACGTTTAAGACCATCGAAGAAAAATTCTAGCCAAAAGCATATGCTCAATGGTAGATTGTAGATGTACTAGAGTGTGTATAAGAACACACAGATGTGGTATATATTAGAGAGCAGCAAGAGTGAGAGATACTTGCAGAGATCCTCTTCTCTCAAGTATATACTGATACTATATACTGCAGTATGTACATGTAGAATAAGAATGAAATCATATGATAGTTTGAGAAAGCTCCAGAGCGACGATATAGCAAATACCAGTTGAAAACTCAATGGAGAAAGCGACTTCACATGTGCCTTCAGCATCAAAAGCAGGGCAGAGCAAGCCAGCAGCACCAGACTGACGATCCATAGCTGAGAATTGTAGTTGAATATCATCGTTCTTTATACATTTCCCTACTTTGAAGTTTCTGTCCTACGCAGACAACTTTCTCCTAGTATTTTATATTTATACATTTACTTACCCATCCAACGAAATGAAGCTCAATTTAAAGTGGACAAACAGAACCAAACCGCGTCTGCCGGTTCAATAACTATGATCTTCCTCCCTTTTACCACTCTCCCACATTCCTGCTTTCTGTATCTCTCGAACACTCACTCACTTCCTTTGCCTGTCTGCCCATATTTGATCCTGAGGCTAAAAGTGAAATCCCAGGTAGCTAACCTGATTAGGCAGCAGAGACATGAATGTTTGGCCTATGCCTATAGGTGGAATATGGAATAAAAATGCAAAAATGAAAAATCACTGCTTCATCAGATACCGCCAGAGTGACTATGAACATGATTAATGACGGATTTGTAGGAAATTCTATCAATTTCAGGATCAAATGCATTCAAATTGTACGTATCGGAATTGTCAATACAAACGGAAACAAGCTTAAACGGATTATATATTATTGCATTTGGGAAGTTGAAGCAAAAAGTAGTACGCACAATGTTTGTAGCTTGTACGAGTAGATATCAGGCCCTGGGAATTTTGTGTGAATCTTTTTACACATGTATATTCGGATATATTCATGTTCAGAAGTACCTATATGTTCTACAGTATCTCATCTTATAAAATTGCTGTAATGGGAATCGGCATATACAACAAGACTTCAATTTTATTTCCAGTCACGACTTGAAAATTGACAAATTTTATACAAATGTAATCCTGAATATATAACACTTTCATCATTCAGTCCTGTATGCCCGCATGCACAGAGACAGGTTGTATAAAGGGAAAGAATGAAACACTGAAACCATGGAGGGAATACATACATACGTGGAGAAGAGAAAAACGAATTACAGTGTCGGAGTCACGTGAAATGGCTCGCAGGTAGCAGGAGCACATCCACACAAAATAACGTTTCAGCATATAGTACACAGAAAAAGAGGAAAAAGGAAAACGTGAACAGTAATAGCAACAACTGTTCCGACAAAAATGTGTTTTTTTGTTGCTCCCAACAACGACTTAGTTCACCTTAGACAAGATACGCGCGGAGAATACCAAGGAGTGTTCAATATAAAAATACTTATCACGAGTATATGGATGAAATTGTCCTCTTGATTTATAGTTTGAATTTGTACCCAATGTGCTAAAGTCCTTCCCCCTTCCTGCTCCCTCTCTTCACACGCTTAGACCATCCAACCTTCCGACTCGTACAAGTAGTAAATCTCAATATTGCATAGAATTCTCACTGAGGTCAAATTGCCACCGGGAAATATGGGGCTCGTCATCCACTAAAGTATGTATATGTACTTCCTACTCAAACAACTTCGTATACATAAAACTGTAATACATGTAATTTTGTCAGCGTAGATCCGTCTATTCATGCAAACAAGATGTACAAAAGATATACAAACAAGTGAATGAACTGGAGAAAATAAAATAAAAATATAGTAACATACATTCAATCAGTAGTATACATATAACATCCAACCGGTATATTGACTAGCTTTGTTTATTTCAAACCATGCAGATGATGTGTAGTAGGTATATGCACATTCATGGGATCGTCTCTATAAAAGCATAAAACACAAATGACGTCATGATTCCAAGATCAAATGATTATTTTGACGGTTGACTTCCAGATAATAATAGTAGTAGAGTACAGAGGGTGTAAAGAGTAAAAGAACTGTTGAACTCGCCAATTTTTTCTCTAACCCGCATGCAATAATTGCACAGTTTGTACCAAAGGAAGGTACTTGTGTATAAAGGATATTGTATGGACATCGTTGGGGCATACTTTCCTCTAGTTACCTAATGGGTGTTTTACTTGGTCATGCACACTCACTTCAATCTGCTCTAACTTGTTCGTATTACCGTTTCCTTATTACTACAGAACAGAAAAGAGGCCTGATAGCTCTATTACTGCATTATGTTCCACTTTATGATTTATGCATGAGTTCCAAGAGTATTGCTTGTTTTGCCACCGCTACCGTACCACTATGCTATTCCTAGTACCATACCATTGTGTAATAAGTAGTATTCCAGGGTTATGTTAGTTTATAGTTTCCCAGGACGAGCAATCAAGCATACTGGTATTATGCACATGATGAGGCGCCATCGTTGGAGAAAACGTTTTTTATTCCAACTATTTCATCCCAACCAACTACACATTATTATGTTCTCAACGAATATAGTGTTACTTGTTATGTTACACGACTTTCCCTATGATGCATGATTTGTATACTTATATTGGATAGATAAATGGACTTACTCACAAATCTTTTGCATGCTGTACATAACTAGGACATGTATCCACACTAAATTGTAAGCTACAAATTTAATACATGGACATTATATTTCTCTGTTACATTGGATGCATGTGTATAACACATTTGCTCCCTACATACGTCAAGGTCTGACATAAGTTGTATCACTACGAGTTTACATCATATACGTACATTCGCCGTATTTGTTCTTTACATCGGATACGTGTTTACTATATATTTATTCTGTAGGTTACATGAGCTACATGCTTAAAATATTTTTTATTCTGTTCACGGTTTGTGAGACTATGAACACACATCTAAACTTAGTATGACCATTGTAGAGGTAGGGCGGAAGGAAACGGGTACAGCGATTTGATTTTAACACAGGTCGCTGACCGAATGTCTTCAGGAGAACTCATTTCTAGGAGACTAAAAGTCACAAAAGACAGTAAACGATAAGGAGATCAATAAGCGCAGACCAAGTTCAGTTAGAACTTTATTGAATGGGCTTCCCATCGTTAGCGAATTACTTGAATTCGGGTCCCCACATATAAGTTACGTCACTGATGGAACCCAAACTGCATGAATTCAAATTCAATGTTTTTGAATATTATGCTGGTATGTACGTGTGCACATACACACACCACACCAATTCGTCATCCGTCCTCACCTATACGATTATAATTCCAGCAGAGAACACGAAATGTAAAGGAGAAGTGTGGAAGGCTGCGTGTGGACGCTATTTATATTAGAAAACTTAATAAGCACAGTATTGCTGATAGTTCCAGGATATAGTTTTTATTTGTAAACTTTACCACACACTACTCACACCGACATGAAATCTCCCTTGAGCGTGCCACTACTGTTGTGGAGTTGAGCGAGTATCTCTATACTAAACAAAGATGTGACTTGTTTTTATATACGAACTGCTAGTGTATAATGAGAACTCATGGCACATGCGAAGAGTGAAAATTTAGGAGAAAGTGAGAAAACTCTTCGGTTTTCCTTCAGTTCCTTCAAATTTGATACATTTCTCTACTGAGTTTTCATTACCGCAGTTCAACCAAGTAATAAAAGCATGCTGGAGCTTTTATCTCTCTGAATAGTTTGCATGAAACATTTTCCCTGTCTTACCTTCCGGCTGCATCCGCCCATTTCAGCCATATTAGAGTGTTCTTCGATACTTTTTAGAAGTAGCAAATTATTAATCTGAAAATAGGTTCTTTCCTTCCGCTCTCTCAACTCATACACTACCAAAATCCATACATTTTGCAAGGGGAAAGGAAAGAACTATATGTATTTAATTTCAAAAACCTATATCCGCCATGCCTAAAGTGTTAGAAATCGATTTCCGTCCGGTTAAATTTCAGAAAACTCATTGGGATTCATGAAGAATATTATGCAAGCCCGGAAGATACATTGGAAAAGTAAAAGGCACTAAAAATTGCAAACAATTAATTTACTAAAAGGAAGAGGCACAAAATTCATTATGGTTCCTACGGGTTACAGAGCCTCTTGCTCCCTCCTCGGCACGTTCAGGATAATAAAAGTATCAAAAGGTAGTGTTCCCATGAACTCCCTATAGAAACATAGCTCCATTGGTCGGAATATAACCATGGAAGAGATTTGTATGCGCGGCGAAAAAAGCATAAGTTTTAGAAAGCATGCTTGAATCCCGCAGCATTTCGCGAATCGATTCAAGATGAATTAAAATTTTAATTCAACCCAAATATCGAATCGAATAGAATTGTGTAGATACCGTCACGAATTTGGGACAAAGAATTGGCACAGAATTCCACCACTCCCAATACGATATGGATAGTAGCACTACAGAGAAAGTTTGTCGGAAATGTGAATCTGCTGATAGCAATCTTGTGTAACTAAAACATGCATTAGCATGATGTAAAAATGTGAGGACGAAGTAAAATTTATAGAACCGAAGCGAATTCAAGTATGGATAATGCAACCCAACATTTATATTGTCCTTTCTTACACTACAAAATTTTTCCCACTTTCTTCTAAAGTTTTAGGGATGATGATACTATTACAAGATTTGTCTTCTAGAATAGACATCCAAATACCTTTCGACACATGAGGTGTTCCTATTTTCAAGCAGGGAAAGCTTGTGCATATAATATGGGTATCATGAGAAGGTATACCTGGGTATTGGTAGGTTCGGACATTCCAATCTAGTATTCAACATGGCATACTAACGTATAAAGCAAGTTTCACATTCGTCCACTCCAATTAACTTGATATTCTACTCAAGTATGCACTCTCCATTTTCAATAATACATGAGAAATTTACTTGAAGATTGAAAACTTTAGTGGTCTTCTAGGTTGAGGTAGAAGAAAACAGAGTGAGAGAGAGGATGTGAAATATTAATACAAAAAGGAAAAAACTTTGTACTTTAAAATGCAGTGTATAGTGCAGATCAAAGATATCCAGTTGGGATGGCGATAATATTGAACGTCAGTAAGCCAAATTTAATTTACTCATCCTGGCAGGTTTAACAATCGTATGTGACTTGCTGGAGAATAAGTGTACGTACTTGTAAGTTATGGATATAGCTAGTTCACTTAGGTCCGGTCCGTCATTCAATAGTTACTTTTTGTGCTTTAGTGATCTGAGCCTGTCGGTGTACTTATACAAAATGCATGAGATTCGGTGGGTAATAAATTTCCCAGTAAAAAATTGCTCTAACCTTTTCTGATTCTAGCTGAATTCCGGCAGGAAAGGACGCAAAGAGTTATGAATTCACCAAGTCAAAAATCAAAATTACTGTCCTACAAGAATTATTGATTTACCATATGCATATGACATCCACCGTCAAAAAGCTCTAAATAATACGCCACTATATATTACACGATGTCATACATATACCCAAACCTTATTATATACCTTATAGACATACAAGAATATCTTACATTACTATGTAAATATAAACCACCATAAAATTCGTATTTATGCATACGAAATTTCTGTTTTACTACACAAGGACCATATGACTTCAAATGAATGCACAAAGTACTTAAGAAGATCGCGTTAGAAGGAAAGTTAATACATATATCCCTTTATTCATGTAAATAACATGTCAGTTCTTGGGTTAGTAATTCGTACGGTTAAAGTTTTAGTATTATAGCGAACGGACTTTTTAGTAATGATTACGATCTTGAGTGTATACGCATGTTTCTCGCAAAAAGAAGTTACCACGATAGGGAAGGAAGCTTGAAATTATTAGAAACAAAAGTCATGTTCCATTCATGGGGTGAAAGTTAAACTGACAAGGAGGATAACACCTTCCTTCTAATGAGCCTTTTGGGATGTACCCGTCGTTACGCGTACATCCCAACATTTCAGAACACAATTGATGGGCATAATGAGACACGGAGCAAGACAAAATAAGCCGGCCTCTCTGGTCACAGTCACCAAAAACGAATCATTGGGGTTCGTATATATCTAGATATATAAAATTCATACATATGTACCATCAGTGATATTTATAAATTCTAGCGATTGTAAGGGTATATTGCTAAATCAATCGTAATAAAGCCAATGTATAAGTATAAGTATATTCAAACAAATCAGTAGTCTCGTATACAATATCTGTTCAAAGGAATCAAGGGAGTTAGATGTACATGTTCAAACGAATCAGTGGACTTCTACATGTTCATATACTACGGAGGTTCGAGTTCAAATCCGCACTGATCACGAGTAGTAAAAGATCACAACACTGAGATAGTTGGCTGTTAGGAGTGTATCCAGTCCAGTAAGAGAGTGATATGTGGATACAATAAAAATAAGAGAATCAAACTATATACGAGGGACACCCTGGACAAGTCTGAACCCAAGGATCCCAGGATAAAAAGAGATGAATCGATCACATGAACCGATATTGATTGGTTCTTGCCGAGTTTTACTTTCCTATGGTGTTCTTCTCGGATCAAGTTGCGAAAGAAGAAACTGCTGCTTCATCCTATTACACACGAGCACTGGAAACTGATCGCTAACTTTTCTTCTACGCTTTCTCAATCTACTTTCAGCTTCTTGAATCCACTTCCTAAAAAAGTATACACCTGAATGTTGCCGACTTTAAAGGTCCGATACATCTACAGTCTCTAGGTGTATCCCTTAAATTTATATACATGTACACATTACATTTTCTTCCACTTCCGTAGGTCGGAGCCGCATTTAATGTACGCTTTGTCGAGTGAGGGTCGTGTATGCAATAAAATATTACACATGAAGTATTTGTAAGCATGGAGAAATCAGCATTACAACCTTTCTGCGTAAAATGTTCTTACAGGGAATCTTTTTAGAGGATTCGCTATATAAGTATAAACTAAACGACCAGGATCTAAAAACTACAAAAAAGACTTACTTCCGTGTGATCATATGTATAGTACTACTACTACTACTAAAAATTTTCTGGGAGGATCTTCATAAGATCGGGCGGAGACATATGCACAAACAGATTACAGTAAATCAGGGAATCCTTATGATTGCCATGTATTTTATACGTATGAATAATGCATAGGTACATATCCGGATATTAAAGATGGGCTCCATAGAAAATGTGCCGTCGTTGAGGTAAAAAAAGACTATAATAAATCTCATATATACACACTACCTAATTCTCTTTCTTGTTCTTTATATTGATTTCTTGCGCTCACATTTTTTCCCATTAATAGTAGGATGAGTTTCTCGGTCTCCAAGACTAATTTTGGAATTCCTCACTGAACAACCACCACTTCGCTATGTCGGGAATGTGGAATTTTTCTCTCAGTGTACATTTTATACATTCAATCGCCGGCTTTCTCCCACCATAGAACATATTTGCTCGATAGGAGATGCAGAACCAAACTGTTTTCGTTGCCGCCATTTCACCAAATCTTGATATCTTCATTCTCTTCATGATTGGTTCTCGACTATATGAGGTTTTCAAGTATTTGAGATCAAAATGCATTTACTCCTCTGCTGCTGCTCTTCGCCTTTTCCTTCCTACGTACGTAGTCGTTGCTCACGTCTCTCAGGCAGAGTGTAAATACCACTTGGTTGAAGGTGTTCCATGGCTCTATCAGCCGCCACTCTAGATACGTACATTCCCTACATATAATAGGGCTTTTCGCTAGACAAGAGAGACTTATCATTCTAGCGTTAAAACCATTTTGACACCTGTTTGGATGAACTGATGGTTGTTAGTATCAACATTACAAAATTGCACCTAAATCCTTCAAACCATGCTGATGCTGGATCACGGGCGACCAAATAATAGAAAGGACTGTAGTGTTTACTTGGAAAGCTAAAACTAGAGAGAGAAGGCAAAGTGACTATTTGTGCAGTAATCCGTTATTCAAATAGTACCAGTACATTTCATTCAGATCAAACAATCGAAATAACTTCCACTAATGTTACTGTAACTACATACACGCCACTATAGCTTAGGGCCGGTTTCTTTGAAAATCACTGAGCACATCAGTTCATCGATTATCCTCGGGTAAATATCAAAGGGAACTGGAGTGTCTTTAGTTAATGCTATTTATGTACACTGAAAATAATTATAACACTTTTTGTTACTTTGCAAATGTTGCGCAAACATAATTCAGAGAAGACATATAACTACATATATGGCACAGAAACATTGCTGTGAGAAACCAAACAAGCGTCTCCTCGTTATTTGTAACAACCACGTCATACTTCAAAAAAGTAAAGTTTATCCCAGAGAGAAAATTATTCCACAATAAAGCATCATTTCATGTTATTCAGCGAGTGAGAAATTAGTAGGCAGGCTCAAAAATAGAAAAACTGAAGCACATAAAGAGGGCCTCGTTCGTTTTGCATGCTGTGTTATTTTTAAACTAAATTTTTTTAATTGGATTTCAAATTTCCCAATACACCCAAAATCATGGTTAGGGATTCTTTTATTTCTAGAATCGACTAGACAGCATGCCTTCGACAAGATTGGGGAACGGTTCAAAGGGAAAAGTTTACCTTATTGGAAAGAAGTTTCTCAGTTGAATAGTCAAGTTTCGACAATATCACACATGAGGGGCCTGCATACTGGTAATTACTTTCCCGGAGGGAGAAGGAACGAGTGATTGATGGTCTTATGATTCCAAAGATAGTGAAAACATGTCCAATGAGGTAAGGATTCAAATCTTAGAAGTGATCGAATCTTCCGAAGAATAAATTACCAACCACAATGAAATCATTCATCTCAGGATTTTAGAAAAGGCTATTATATTTTTCTCGGTCTTTCCGCTAGACTTCCGAACTCAGATTATGAACCTCCAGTTATACAAGACTAGTACGACATTGCTCAGCACAATATTATTGAACTTGGCAGTCAGGAAACCGAGAATCAACTATAGATATAAGTATAGAAACAAGCATTTCGAACATCGGCGCACTTCATGAAAAGGATTAGTTATGCGCCAAAAGGCTTCATATATGTAGACCATAAGCTCTTTAAATCTGATATCAACTGACAAAGCGCAACTGACATACATTTGTCTGATGTCAGTCAAGTGTTTATAATTTGATGAATCTACATTTGTCCTAAGGTTACATATATTACTTTTGTATAGTTTTCCAACTATTAAATAATATTGTTCAGTCGTAAGTCGTCCATATAAATATATGTTGCATAACCACATTATAAGTACAACTGCGAATCACACCATTAAAATGAGGGAGATGGTTACCACTGTATTAATTACTTATAGGATTCAACTTCAGTCAGATATTTTGCATCTTTGTTACAAATCCTCTCCTTTCCAAACTTTTAATTAGTTAAGAGACAGATCTGTGACCTTGCTTTCTTCAGAGTCATGTTCGTTATACATACATGCATAATACTACCCATCCTCTATATACTTCATCCAAACTTACGCAAGTTTTATCAGATGATTTGTTTTTGTGTTAAAAGGATCACTTTTAATTACGGTTGTATTTCATGCCAAACACAGAAAAAGATATGAACACCAATGGTATACTATAAGTCCTTAAGTAAGTAGTCCTTCAGGTTGAGTAAAAAACATAAAACCGCACTCAAGGGTTTTGATTAATTCATGCATGCACAGTCTTCTCTCCCCACGATATAAAAACACTCGTTAAAGTAACAGTGGGAATTCGGCACATTGTATTAATTTCCTCAAAAAATATTCATCGACACTGCGCAGCCAAACATCAAAACAAACATATATCACAGAAAGTGCATATAGGTATAAAAACATACCTCTCTGTATATATTATCATACATTTATAACAAGAAAGAATATCTATACTAAGGGATGAGTTATACTCGTCAAAGTTATGTTCAATAGAGACGTCAACAGAAGTATACAGAAGAAGATACTTGATATTATAGCTTACATGATTAATATGAAGACATAATGCGGGAAATAAAGCGTAAAATTTTAATGCCATGATGTTGTGTTGTGAGTTTGCAAGTTTGCGGCTTTCATTGAGCTTGTTGTTAATAATGAGCTAAAAGCCTAATGCAATAAACCAAGTATGTTATTGAAGTAATTTTGCAAAACATTTCTTCCGGAATTTTGGAAGCATCATTCAACGGGGGTACCTGAATGCCAGGAAAGGATACCTGTTACCCGCCAATAAATGTCTAATATTTCCAATTAAAACGCATGTGTCAAGTCCCGGGATATCCCTATAAAGCATCTATTTTCAACTGCAAAATTGATATAAACAATACAAAAAAACCCTATATAAACAAATACAAAAACGCTATATACCAATATAGATATATACAAATGTACATCAAAGCTGAAAGCATAAAAAATAAAACCACCGCACATTGAGAAATGTGACAAAACTACACATTACCAGCTGCAGGACGGTATTGACAACTTCTTTGTTTGACACTTGACCGACCTCAATGAGGCCGATCAGCACTGCAAATTTAACATTGGCTTTGTCTAAATCCGATCCACCGTCCAATTGAGGTGTCACTTGTAATGACAATTCCGCTGTCAGCGGCTCCGTTTTGGTGGCTCCGGGTATCATGGTCACAGTGGAATTATTTACAGAAGAGGTTGCTGTCCCACCAACATTTGAATTTTCTTGACTCATTTGTTCTTAATGTGATATAATAATTTATTTATTTCTTAATTACAACTATCAACTATTAATTTTTTTAAGAGATCCTCCATCCGTATATATATACATATATCTTTTGTATATACATATATATATATATACCCGATTTTTTTTTATTCGGGGGGAATCCGCTTGTTCCAATTGTGACTCCCACCCTTTCTGTCGGACACAAAACAGTCAGTATACAGTCTAAGCGCTGGCAAAATTACTCACAGGAGATAGAACACGATCAAAGTAACGGATGTAAACACTTAATTTATTTTTGCACAAAAGTATTGCACTACGATGATTTTTCAAGATGATTTCTTCCACGAATCCTTTCCTCTTTTAAAATATTAAATTTGTGTGGGGCACACGAGTTGCTCACAGGGTGACCGCATGTTTGCAAATAACTTGGATTCGTACTTGCAGCAGATATGTTCACATAAGAAGAGCTCTCGGAGCATCCAGCCGATTATTTCCGACTTGAAAGTCCCGACACACGTCGGATTGGGTTTGAGCTGGCCGACACTTTTCTGGGATTTCGCGGATTGTCCGGGGACTCCTGCACTTTAACAGCGTTTGACTGTTGACAAACGTTGATTAGGCACAGGATGATTTAAAATTGTCATTATTATAGGTGCGATGCTGTGTTATACTAAACTTGTATTCAAACAGTAGAAGGACACTTATGATCACTGATAACGCTATGGTATTTGCGCTACACGATAAAATAGTACCGTTAATTCATTATATCATCGGTGGAGATGCAAAGTGGGCTGTCTCAATGTGCCAGCTGCAAAGTGGGACATTTGCCATCAGTTTATGCGCAAGGTGGGATAACTCCACGTAATTTAGAATGGTCTGAAATTTTGAATACAAGCGCCTTCCTCTTTAAGCTTTTAATGCAATTTAAACGGGATATCCAATCTTGCACTATTGATGGTGGATATCATCTCATTTTGCCTTTAGGTTCAAATGAAGATAGTTCACTTTGCATTTCTTACGACGATGTGTACTTGCATAAATTATTAAAACTGGGGGGGGGGAGTTATTGATGCTATAAAACAAGTCTATTAGTATTCATGATTAAACACACAAAAAAGTCCATGCTAACTAATAATTATTGAGTAATAATATTTCAACGTTAATTAAATTCATAATTAGCTGAGTGATAATAATTTAAAATTCATTAAATTAATAACAGAACAAGTTTTTAAAATTCAATAATACTTAAACAATAATTTAAAATGCATAACTTCAGAAAATATATAGGTATGTTACATTATTTAGTTATTCAATTTATTTAGGGTTAGTCTTAACTCTTAATTAAAATTAAAATACCGAAACTGTCAATTTCTTTAAATGTAGCTACGTAGACTGTCCGTATAACATACCCACCCTATATTTTATTTTCATTGTTGTGCAAATTGTTTTTTACTCAAATTGCACGCCACATATTACAATATATTTTTATGTTTTGTAAGTAATATATTTTCAAAAATTGTTTAAATTGATAATATAAATTGATTTGTAAGTAAAATACACACTATTAAAATTCATTGCTTAAATAAATTGTTGTTATAAAATTTTATTAAAAAAGTGTGTATTAGTTTGATTAAATTTACTAAAATATTTTGTTTAAATAGTCTTACAATGTTCATAAACAATAAACTGTTTCCTTATGTTTCTTAAAAATAAATTGCTTCTCAACTCTACTATGTAGTACTATCTACTTATATTATTTAAGTTGATTCATATGGGGTAAGATGCCTAACTAATTACTAGCTGGCTCCTTCCGTGACCCGCTAACTTTAGGAGAGCGTGGCCAGTTGTCGGAAAGTTACGTCGATAAAAATTGAATCTGGATCAAAGGCCGCTATTTTAAGGAGAAGCGCCGGGAGGTTTAAAAGATGGCGCTCCGCGGGATAAATGACAGGAGGAAGACACGACCGTCCCATAATATTGAGATTGAGGCTCCTGCAGAAAAAGGCGCTACGCCCATCGTGTGTGTGTACACAACGGCAGAAGAACAGGGGCTGAATTGCTGTTTAGTTGTCTGACTGAGTTTTTAACCGTCGGTGTGTTCCTTATATTACTTATACCATATACAAAAGTTTGTATTTTAAATTTTTATTTAATTACAAATTTCAAAATGTTGGACAAAGTTCGAAATCTGCAGCTGGGGGGACATGTAGGATTTGATAGTCTACCGGACCAACTGGTTAATAAAGCGGTTCAGAAGGGATTCATGTTTAATATCCTTTGCGTTGGTGAGTTGATTGATGAATTTATTTCAACAACAGTTTACAAAACTTCTTACTCCTTATACATTGTTGTTAAATTGTGTTTGTTATTTTGCAATTTATTATATTATTTTTTATTTTGTTCAGTGGTTTGCCCTAATAATTTCTCTTTCACAGTTTAATGCATTAGTATAGCCATGTCCTGGATAATCAAAATAACCGGATTTTGGGACTTCTGGGGTGGGGGATTGTAATTTTGGAAGCGGTGTTTGATGATGCCAGTAGTTTTAAGTGTTGAAGGATTAATAATTTTAATTATTCTATCATCTTCCATTGATTCTTCCATGTAATTTCTATGTATTTGCTTGCGTTGTTAGTGATTTGGGATGGAGGGAAGGCGTTGTTGAAGTTGTTGGCTTATCAACTTGATCAACCAAATTGTCAAGATATTTTTGATTTGTAAACACTTGTATGTAGATCTGTGTATAAACTTGTATGGATCTGGTATTTAATGTACTAGTAACAGTGTCTTGGGATGAAGTTATAATAATGAAGTTATAATAATTACCTAATATTATTGTACTAATAATTATCATTGTAATGTTCATGGCAGCAATTTTACGAAAATGACAATAAGTAAAGCTAATTGTGGTTGATGATCGTTTTGTAGGTGAGACAGGCTTAGGGAAGTCAACATTGATGGACTCATTGTTTAATACGACCTTTGATGCCACTCCTAGTCCCCACACTTTGACGTCGGTCAAACTCAAATCCCATACTTACGAATTGCAGGAAAGCAATGTGCAAATGAAGGTACAGTACCATCGCGTATATTATTATAATATTATTTATTTGTTTTAATTTTATCTATACTTGCTGTATTGGTATTGGTGTCCTTCAATTTTGTAATTACTATGACCTTGTTTTAATATGTAGGAAGTTTCTAATTAGTGGTATTTTTGCTGAAATTAATGTTAGCATTTTTTATTTGTTTCTCTAGCTGACGATCGTAGATACGGTTGGATACGGTGATCAAATTAACAAGGAGGACAGCTTCAAAGCAATAGTTGATTACATTGATGCTCAGTTCGAGGCGTACCTACAAGAAGAACTTAAAATAAAGCGATGTCTATCGTTGTACCATGACACCAGAATCCATGCTTGCCTTTACTTCATTTGCCCTACAGGACACGGGTACTGCAGCATAATATTCAAACCTTATCTACCCATAATTTATCGTTGGTATTTATTTAGCTTGTGAATGGAGTCCTGGCAATTTCAGTAATAAAATACAAAAGGTCGAAAATTAATTTAATTATACTGTGGTTTCTCTATACAGCCTGAAGTCCCTTGATTTGGTCTGTATGAAGAAATTGGACAGCAAACTTAACATCATTCCTATAATTGCAAAAGCAGATACTATTTCTAAAACAGAGCTGCAGAAATTTAAGGTGAGTTCATAGGATTTCGTCTGTAGGTATAATTCAGTATTGTTGACATTGGGCGGTTTTGATTTAATCTACCTTTGCTTGGCGGTCCTTTCACGTTTTGTTTATATTGCGCTGATATAATCTACAGTCCTTACTCTCATCGTCACATCCTATGGATTTACCATTGTTTGAACTATTGCAGCATTTTAATTACCTCACAATATCAAGTACACTTATTTTGTATTCACCACTGTTTTTAATCGCCGGAAGTTTCATAGGCTAATTACAGTCATCTCGACTCTTATGTATTGTGTGCTAATAAGAAGTAATGTCCCCATGTAATGCAATTTCAAAATTTGTGGTTTTTCAGGAAAAAATTATTTCTGAATTGAGTTCGAATGGAGTTAGAACCTACCAGTTTCCAACTGATGATGAAAGTGTGGCAGAAGTGAACACTTCCATGAACGGCCATTTGCCTTTTGCTGTTGTAGGCAGCAGCGACTTCGTTCGAGTGGGAAATAAGGTGATGCGAGCCAGGCAATATCCTTGGGGAACTGTGCAAGGTAGTTTTTTGTATAGAAATGTCATGTTGGTTTTGTGATGATAAGATGTGGTATTTTATCGATTTCATGGGTTTAACCTTACCCTGATTGTTTCTAGTCGAAAACGAATCCCATTGTGACTTTGTTAAGCTCCGTGAAATGTTGATACGTACTAACATGGAGGATATGAGAGAGCAGACTCATTCGAAACACTACGAACTATATCGCAAAACCCGACTCGAGCAGGTTAGAATATTTTCCTGGTAGTTTCTTCCGAAAAGCGGCTTGATATTTATTACCGTATTTTAATATTTTGTATAGATGGGCTTCAGTGATGTTGATTCAGACAACAAGCCTATGAGTTTCCAACAAACTTGCGAGAAGAAAATGATGCTCCATCAACAAGAATTGCAACAGAAGGAAGAGGAAATGAAACAGCAATTTATTCAGCGCGTAAAAGAGAAGGAATCGCAAATAAAGGAAGCAGAAAGAGAGGTGAAATTCTGAAATATCACTTCGCAGACAAAATTTTATTTTGTTTATGATGTAGATTTTAATAGCGATGGTTTATGTATTTATAGCTCCATGCAAGATTCGACGCTATGAAGGACGACAACTCCAAAGTTAAGAAAAAGCTCGAAGATGAGCAAAAGATTCTGGACGAGGAAGTAGCAGAATTCCAGCGTTTGAAAAATCAGCACCAAAACCAACAACTCTCGGGTTCTCATCACACCTTATCTCTCGGGACTCTGGGAAAGGGCAAGAAGAAATAATGATTATTGGAAAATCATTATTTTACTGTTCTAGTTGGACGAAGCTCTTCAAAATAGCTTCGCAAATTAATTACCGTTTCCATTTCTTATTGAATACTTACCTTTTACATTGAGCATTATCTCTCTTCCTGGAATAGCTTTGCTGGCACAGAAAGTGTTCTCTTTTTTTATCTCATATTTGTATGGAGTTCGTGTAATTCCTAATATCTACTTGCAATTAACGCTCGAAAAGATTTACTATAAGAAATCATATAAAGGAGAAATCGAAAGTTTTAGCGGAAATCTTTTATATTGTTCTTCTCGTGCCTTGTTCTTCGTAGGTACTTCACCGAAATCAGTACTACTTATAGACTGAGCAACTTCTCACTGATCAATTTTATTAAATGCTTATATTCTTGGATAATGGCACTCCAGTCTAGTTTATTATGTATTCAAAGAGTAGTGTGTAAGTACAATATATTAAATCAAGTTCATGTAGAACGAATCCATTAAATATCCGAGGTATTAATATTTTCAAAGTAGGAAACTATTCTCTGGAATCGTCCACATATCAGACACAGAATCAGGGAGGGGATAGTAAAGATGCAGGTTTCGAATAAAGTCCAACTAATGCGGGAATTTGTAATGCAATGATTAATTCATTGTAACGTGTTTATATAAAAAGCTTTTCACTTCCAACTTTAACATTCTGTACTAAGTGCTTGTACATGGCGAATGAGTGCTGTTTGTAACTAATAATGTACGTTTATTGTAAATTATTCCTCGAAGGAGAAACGTCCTTTAGATTATAAGTATAGAAAACATTTCTATTAATATGCCCAGTTTCGTACCAGCTTGCGACAGCACATTCCGCTAATTTTGTGTGCCCTATCATGAATTCGTGAAATTGAAATTTTAATGTTTTTGTTGATATGGATGTTTTAGTATACATACGTAGAATTTTGTTAAGTTTTTTTAATTTTTATATTACTTAATCATTGCTAAGGTCTGTATTATAAGTTCAATTTACGCTACTTCACCGTCCCTGGAATAACTTTAACTTTTAAGCATTATGCAATGCAAATATATTGCCCTTCAAGAGTAGTCCGTTTGTAATCGCTTAAAGTGCTCCAGAAAGCCATTCGCTATTTCGGTAGCATGATTTGAAGAGATTTTCCTTGTTGCCAATACTTTTTCAGCATTGGTTAGCGTACTGTTAAACTATGCATCTAGTTAATAAAATACACCATAGCAAAGTTATAAGTCTGTGACTCCGTCGCATTAATGATGGCCAGCGCTATGTGCATAACATTTCGATTCAATAAATTTGGTATAAATAAAACTAAGTTGGGTTTGATTCAATACCGCCTGTGTTTTTATTCTTATTAGTAGTACTTCCATATTTAAGTATGTTAGTAGCGCTTCCAAGTTGTTCATATTGTTGGTAGAGGAAGTTGGTAAATATAATACATATTTTATTTATTTATATATACTTACGTATTTAAAAAAAATAAGCTGGTAAGAATTGTCGGGTTGATGGCAAACGTAGCCGATAATTTTGAGCGGGGCAACAAGTCAAATATTTACGACATGACTATTGCATTACAACATCCGTTTAAAAAGAATTGAGGAAGCTCAGGTATGGATTTTGAAAGGTGAATATGTGCCCTAAAATTATTGTTGCCCTGTCATAAATTATTATGGACATTGTTTTAAAGTCGTGGTAGGTGAACCAATGTATACCTTTTAACTGCAAGATAGGGAGTAATGATGCGTTGGACTCTTAAGGAAGATCTCAACTGGTATGTATAAGTATACACGTTCTCGGAGGTGAAGTATAAAATCCAGCTCATAAAGTCCAGCCGTTTCAAAGGCAATGACGCAATGATATTTTCGACTCCGACTATGTGCTACATATAATATTCTTTCAGCGTGGTTTATTGCTTTCTTTGTCTAGGTTAGAAAGAAATCTTTCCTTGACGATCCATTCCTGCATACCCTTCAATATTCCACATGCATATTCTTGTCGCTTAAATAATTTATGACAAGGAGTAAAATTCCATATAAAATTTTCAGAGGACGGGTTTTTTGTCTGCACACTCTTGGATTCGTGTATGTCACTTATGCATATACCTATACGAGTCATATTTAATTATATCAATAATGCCATTTTTATATTGAAGTTCTTATGTTCTTTATATAAAGTTCACAGGTAATCATTTCGGTCCAGAATAAAGACTGCAAAGCGTTTCTGTCGCAATAACATCTCAGTAACGGTCCACATGATTGTAAAATAACAATAGCATAATCAATATGCGGAAAATATAATATTCTTTCTCCATGTAGCCACACTCTATAAATACTTGAAAGGTGTCGTTAAAGGGTTTTGTGTCAATTTAATGCTTTTTGATTCGGAATGACACATCACACATGTACATTAATAACTGCTGCATACCGGCATACGAAAATAAGATCAATACTGCCATCAGTTTCTGTAAACTTATGATTTGTGTCTCATTAATCTTGTGCTTTAACATTGTCAAAGCTGCATAAAGCAATGTTGTTTTTAGAAACGACAGTCGCAGTTATTAACATATTTAATTAATTTTTAGTGTATTTATATTATGTATTAATAAGTATATTTGGAATTTACAAATAAATTAACTTATGTGCTACAGGCTCTCATATTGCTGGAGATATTAAATTGATTTCTACAATGAAGATAACAATTATTCCATTCGCGAATATGTATGATACCTTTTCATATGTCGGCAAGATTGCAATGTTTTCTGAATTGTCAAAGCTTTTGAAAAATTGTAAACATTATAGTTAAAAAAGAACGGGTAGACTACACCAAAGCTATGCTTTCCGAAATGTTGCATCCAGTAATCTTCCCAACCCGTTTTTTTACCATGTAGTTTGAACAGTGCTAGAATATAACAATAATACTCCAGGGAAGGTCACCGTGTTTATTGAATGTCGAAAGTATGCACATGGCTTTGTTTTTCTTTATTCTCTAACATTTATTGTCTAGACATTCCATTTATACTTCATTACTATAAAAGTTATTATTATTGTCTTTATCTCTGGAATGTTTAAATTCGTTTCCTTATGATGACGCTAATGCCTTGTAACAAACTTCATGGTTGCTGGTAAGAGGTGCAGTAAAAACTTTAGTGGAGTATAGTACAGTGGTATAATTCAGTTGAGAGTATGTTGCAATCATTTTGAAGTTGACATTGCTTCAGAAAATTGAATTGTGTATGTTGACACGACGTGTACAACAGTGGGATACATCCGGCAACAATAAGGAAAAATATTTCTACTAATTTTGAGTGTGAAAATGATGATGTACATGGATATTAAAAATAATTTAATTTGAGATGTTATAGTACTCCCTAACTATCGCCACTATTATTCATTGTTTTGGTCATAAAGTGTCCGAAAATACACAGAAATCGTATGCAAAATTAGGTTTACGGCTCCAATAACTAGTAGTTTATTAAAAGAAAGCAAGGAAAAGTTGAACAAATCTTCCCTTTATGGATTTTTTATTGGGTTTTTTGCGAACGTTAACACTTCTGATCAGCATTTGCTCTTATAATACAAATGATAAAACAATCTTATTTTTAAATGAGATAATAACCGGTTACATTGCTTTCATTATACATGTTTAGAATGCTGCATCTCGCTCGTTTACTCACCTCTGTATACACCAAAATTCATTTATACATTTAGCTCCATGTGGACAAGAATATTTGCAAGTGTTGTGTGAAGTTGTACATAACTTAATGAGAAGCTTTGTGTAACTGTATGCTTGTCAGACTGAAAAAAATGATATTGAGATGGGCGAAGCTTGATCATAGCATAGTTCCAATTTCAATAGTTATTATATTCCATACAATGAATTCTTTCAATAATAAAAAATGTTGTGTTCAAAATAATGGCAAAGTTTGTCAGATCAAAACCTTTTCTGAATTTAACAACTACACTATGACCTTGAATAGTAAAGTTTTTGCACTGGTTTACTAGTTTTTAAATATCTTTATTAAATAGCCCGTTGTAATAAAATACACAATGTCAATTACCCGCTTCTTGGCAACTCTTAATTTTAACGCGATTGTTACAGTTGAGATCTCTTGGCATGGACCAAGCAGAAATTAGTTTAGTGCTTTGTTCCTTTCGTTGTTTACTATATACTTACACGCAGTTTTTCATTTATGGAGCTGGATTAAGTAAAGCAAAAACACGCATCTTGCACAACTATTTGGCTCGTATCATCTGTATTTAGCTCAAATCTCACCGTGCAGTCCAAAATGAAGGATATCTCATACAGGTTATTAGCTAGATCTACAACGATGTACTAAAAATCATGAAAGCTTGTTTCATCTTTGGTTCCACTCTTTGAATAGTCATCAATATTATGCGTTGATGTATAAAGTAAGTATAACTTGTTTCCTTTCCAAACAATAAGATGATTATCACGAGGGATATGTCTCGATAATGTGCTCGTTATAGTTTGAACACCAATTTTATCTTTCCATTTGTATAAGATATACATTGCTGAGTGGGGATATTACTGAGCGATCCTTTGTTCACTAATACACCATGATTTTGGGGTTATATGAGATTATTTCCATTGTTTTCGCTCCTTATTCTAGGAACATCTCTTTTATGGAGGCTAATTTTGTTGTGTAACAGTGTAACTATATATGAAGAAGTGTGAGATAATAGATTGATCAGATAACCGACTTAATTCAAATCTCATTAATTTTAGCTTGTATACATGTATACATATATGTATAACATGCAGGTTTGATGAGGAGGCAATGCATTGCAGCAGATTAATTACCTACGTACAAATCATAATATTTTTTTGAAATTACAGATGAATCAGTGTTCGGTAGTCCACAAATTCGTCTTATTTTCCTCGTGCCGTATAGAATGGTAGCTTGTGCCTGCACTGGATGAAATCCGTTGACGAGGTCAGACATAATCGTGTTCATCTTGTATCTTCAACATAGTACATACACAGCTTCCAGATTAGTGCATGTACTACAGCATACTTATCTTGTAGCAAACTTTTTGTCTCATTTTTTTTAAACTTAAGTATTATTAATTTTTAACGCAAGTTGAACAATTTTTTAGAGCTGACTGGTGTAAAAACAGGTGACTATATGAGGCATTTTAAGTGCCACGATCTAAACTTTGTACATATTCTCAAAATATTTATTTAACATTACAATTTATAACTACTTACTACGTATTTACTTATAACATCTAACTTCGTTCGTGACTTATTATTGGAAGCAAGTGAACATCAAAAATAATTGTAAAGTCGTATATAAATGGAATTACTCTAACCAGCATAATTAATGCCTGGAGGTTTTCCTAGTATTTTCTTCCATGGACGTAGGTACTTTAACCAGGATCCAGGATTTGTAAAATTTATTGTCACATAATTAGATATGAATGCGTCATATTTATCATTATGTATCAGCACATGCAAATATTCTGCATATGCTTTAGGAGAGGGGGCATTGTTCTAAAAACCTTCATCCTTATATACACAATTAGGCTTTTTCATTATTTTTTATCGTTGCACCAGTCCTTCAGCACGTGAAGTAAATTTTGTCTCCGTGACGATTACACCCAATTTTGCATGAAAAGAGCAGATATGCATTCCAAAAGTTCCAACTATTTATTACAGAAAAGAACTACACTATTATTCTGATCTTGAAAATTAGAGTGACTTATGCAAGAGCCATAAACTGCATTAAATGTACTGCCCCACATATTAAAATACATATCTCATTATATCTACTCATTTTGTTTCTATCTTGTTATTTTCATGCTCGTGTAGATGAATGTTCGCTCATTAACGCATAATATTTACTCATCATCATGATAAAAATGGTCCGAGTAAAAAATTAATTCAGTCACCAAAATAAGACTTTAATCATAAATAAAATCTGATTCTTCCAATAAATCTTGCTCATCTTTCTAATTGCTTACAAAGTAGATTATATAAAGTTTTTGGAGAATCGTGACCTCACAGAGGATTTCTTTGTACATAAAGTGAGTTACCGATTTGCTCTTTTGTCGCCATAAATTTTCAGCATAGGTTCAGGCAGACTGATCAACGAGCTTACATAATCCTCAGTAAAGAAAAATCATGCTGTGCAAAAATATAGATGCTAAAATAATTCAAATCCTACTTTCACGACTCATGACAATATGAATCATGACAATGATACGACAGTATTACATGTTCATTGCAGGTCGTATATTGCAACTCTATACACCACACTGGTCTTTCCGTGGAGTAACAAGCGTCATCACCGCTGATTTTTTTGAGCAAGAATATATGGGCAATCATCGTTCCTTCTTTGTCTCCTTTGTTAGCAGTGCATGTAACGATTCGTTGCAAATCCCATGTTTTTGCAAGGTTTTGACTGTTTTAAGGTTACTTATTATTAACTTTTGTATATATCTGACGTTGTGTGAAATGATTTGATAATGTGCCATGTTTTTGTAAGCAGAATACGAAATCGAATGTGTAGGATGATAAACGCGAAGAGTTAAAAGTATTATTAACTTATTCGTCAAGGCAACTATTAAGTATACTTTGAGTGTACTTTACTGATTTTATGCTGCACTGCAGCTACTTTAACTATACACCTGATGTTTGTATTTGTACCGGGGAGTCGTAAAATTACTGTGCTAAAATGTGTAATGGTTAGATAAGCTAGTGTACACATGTATATTCTCAGAGTTTGAAATGACACTAATGTGGCATTTTTCCTGCCCGCCAATCATGTACATACTGAGCATTGCTCATTATTTTATACTGGCTATACCGTACTTTTACCTTTGTAAAACAGTGTTATTATTACGTAATAATAACAAGTGCATGCAATTTCCAGGGTATAAATCACTTAAACGGTCAAATCTCTATGGGATTATATATGTGTTCTCCACAGTTTGCATTGGAGAATCCATCAATGCTGATCATGTCATACTTATTCGCAGCTTCAATGTTATGTTAAAAAGTATATTTCGCATCCGTTTCAAGCGCTAAATACTGCCTTTATTTATAGCAACAGCAATTTTCGCACAGCTTTACTGTCTTCACTTGGACTTCGATTCTCAATTATCCAAAAGTTTACTATTACATGGATGTGCAAATTTTGCAAGGTCAAAATGTCGAGTAAATAACCGATATTGTGTACTTACAAGCTTGAGATATGGATTCAGTATGCAAATTTACCTTTGCCTGAGACTTTAGCAGTCATTAATAATTGCACGTCATTGTCATGACAGCAAATAAATTATGCATGCTAAATGTATCTTTCTAAACAGTAATGATAACGAGCCCAAGTTGAGTGAAGCGTAATCTGTTTAGTAATTAGACAACGGTCTTCACTTCATAAAACGATACACCGCATATGCAATGTTCTTCCAGTTTAATAATTTATTTTTACGATTCTGTTTAAATTATGAAATTTATAATATGTATGAAATTTAATGTTGAAGATTATTAATCTGAAAATTTATTAATAAAGCAATTAATAATGGCGATGTCATTTCACGAATTTTATATTTTAGATTCACCTCTGAAAGGTGTTTATAGTTAAATTATGCATATGTGTACTTAGGTACTTCATTCCGACAACAGTTGTTTTAAAGCTCTTGTATGCTGCCTTGAGCATCTGCTTTAAAAGCCGCTCTGTAATAATACTGATCAAGATGTATATATGGAGTGTAATAACCCTAGCATCAATGGCAACACTTGTGATTGATTTTCCTGCACAAAATTGCTATACGTTGTCACTATAATTATATTTCTTATTTATTTGTTAATGAACCTGTATGTTTAGAAAACTCTTCATAGTACAACCTGATTTCCCGGTTTAGCTTTTGAAGCCTTTGAAGTTTTATCACGAAATCACGATTGAACTACATATAACAATGAAAAGGATTTGATTTTTATGTGTTTGATATAGGATCAATGCATTCAGCTTGGTGTGAAAAGAATACTTCGACATGTCACAAGTGTTAAAATCAAAAAGTTGATATGTACATCCTTATTGAACTTGTCGTCAGCAGGAACTTTTAGGTGGAAATGAACATTATTTCAGGATGATCATTAACACAACAGTTGTCATCTTGTTTAGCTTTAATAATGTTGTACAATGATGTTTCCTCGCCTGACAAACGTTATTATTATTATTATTATTTGAAGTCATGTACATTAATTGGAAACTCAAAAGTTGATATCTTCCAGCTAATGACAGGGTTGTCAATGCTAAGAAGTGGAAATTCAAAATAGTTCCGATTGTTTACAACACTCCTAATGATAGCTTTTGATTTATTTGATTGTTAATGAGTAACCAAATGCACAATGTTTACAATCATGTATCATTGTTGATGAGGAGCTATCAATACTAAAGAGAAACATTCAGTTGTGTAGTGGAATTTCTAGTGATATGAATATTTCCTATTTTAATTGTATCGTTCAACTTGTATAAGTAGTTAATAAATCAAGGCATTAAAAAGCATAAATCTACTATTGGTAAGTATCCAATGTCATTCCTATAGTGTACAATTTACGAAGTATTTCCAGTAAATCGTCTATTATATTGTATACTATACCAATTGTTGTAGTCGGGTTTATGTTAAATTGTATTCCCCACTGACCATGGACTTTGGGGAAATTCTGTAGGTTAACGCATATAGAGAGGATCTTTTTTTAAACAAACCTAGTTATATTTTGACATAATGTTCGCCAAATACATTTTACCTATGAAAACCCGATTACGTGACGCTGGTCAATAATAATAAAGGTTAGTCAACCGAAGAAGTTACATATTATAATTTATTGTAGGTTTTAAAATAGGCGTTATTTTGATTGCCTTGTAGGATGCCGTTAAACTGTTACTTTTTATACCTTGGTAGAACACATTTCCAGAGAATGTGGATTCTTTCAGCCGTCGTTAAAAAACCATTAGATTTGTTTATTCAGTGCTGTAACAATGTATTTAAAATACGCAACTTAAAATATAAGTAAAAATTTACACACAGAAATAAATAAACAATACCATGCACAAATAGAATACAAATACCTATATAAAATTTAAAAAGTTTGGCGAAACCAATTGATGCCAAAAATTTCCCTAGAAATTTGCGTAAGTAAAAGTGCATTACTATTAACAATAACACATAGATATAGTCACCAAGCATTTCCCCGTCCAACATACCTATATAACATTTACCAGCACCAGTTGCTCTAATAATTATAAGCAGAGTTTAAAACTTGAGGAAACGTCTTTAAAATTACTCGCCTGCTAATGTAATGACATCACTAAAATACATACTTAGAATACACTGTGGGCGCATATAATGAATGTTCAATATGAGAAATATTCTCTTGCATGGTTGAGTATATTGTATTCCTCTGAGAAAATAGTTACAGACTCCCACATAAACGCACACACACAGAGAGAAAAAGACCAGTGGAGCTTTTACAGGAAAACAATAATGCTCAATCGTGCATGTGGGCCAGAAAAGGAAAACTAAAATGTTGTGGTTAGCCAAAGTCAGAGAAGACGCTAGTTCCTTACCAAATTATTAATCCAGTTTCCTTCTTTCGTTTCCTGTCTCAATTTTGTTGTCGGTGGCAGCTGTGGAGTATACGCATTTTATGTTTTGTATAGTTTTAATTCCATTATTACGTGCCAAGACATGTCTTCAGTTGTCGCTGAGGCTCATGGTTAAATGTATAACTAGAACCACTAGTCACATCTATATTTGAACCATAAGGCAGATAATCAAATATGCCGCAGAGTAATGTGCATATTATTTATGAAAGGTGCATTATTATATTTGTTCTACTATGTTATATTCCTGGCAACTCGCATTCTGTAATAGGTTAAGCGCTATAAATTCCTGATATAGACACCCAAAATGTAGGTTAAACATGAGTCTTATCAACTCGAGTATTTGTGTATTTACTCTTAAAATGTTTTCCAGCTGAGTAGCTACTGCCCTGATCGAAATTTCATGAGTCATTGAAAAACACCTGTTAGCTGTATAGTAGAAGCTATAGCATAAGTCCAATTTAGTCACTGTATCTAATGTCGCTGAATATTTCCGAGGCATTGGAGTTGATTATATCGAAACCAAATGGCTAGTCACGCGTATTCATGCAGTGAGGAATACAATTTGTCGATTTCGTTAATCTTGATGATTAAGGGAGTAAAACTTTTAGGGTATACAGTTTGTAGATCAACACTCGATTGACATTTGTGTCATCTCTCCTGCCATTTCCGCTTGTGTTTAACAACCTTGGTGGAGTTCATGGAAATTGAATTCACTCGTGTGTTTTTGTGTTCTTTTTTTTATTAAAGAGCTTCGTCAAATGCTCCGTCTCTGTGTTTGGGCACTCGATTTTGTGGAAATCCTTAATGCTTGACTTTTCTCACTTGAAATAGCAGACCTAATATCTCTGGTTCAGATCGATTTGAAAGTAGGCAAATACTCAGAGAAGAAGCACGATTGAATTTAAACTTAACTGGCAATACTATAACTCGCTTTCTTTAAACCAGTCGTGAGCAACTGGTTTATTGAATTCTTTGTGTTGTCACAAAGTGCAAGCAAGAAATATGCAAGTTAGTTTGATAACAACAAAAAACGTTTAACTATTTGTTTACCTCTGGTTTTTGTCAGCTTAAACAATAAAGCCATAACTTGCTAGAAAGATGTGGTTCCGTGGCAAAATGTGAGTAGTTAGGACAAATGTAATACTAGGACTAGGTTTATATGCATCCGTGTATCTAAATAACGAGTGCATGGCAATATATTTTTTAAGTAAAAGCATATTGTTTGCCCCGAATTAGGTAAGAAACCTGTTTCAAATGCTTGACATGCAATAAAGTGATGACGGTACGGACTCAAAGTCCTCAAAAAGTGCTTAAATCTATTAGGAATTGAAAGGTTATTAAAGAATTGCTGATTTTGATGTAAAATAGTTGAAATGATGGTATAGTTAAGCAATCTTGTTGTATATCAGTAGTAATATTTAAAATGACTAATCACACTGCATTCAATAACCGTGTTGTTCTGAAATTAAAGATAAAGTTGTATTTAGCATTGAGATGTAAGCGAAGACGTGCTTCTGTCGCCTTGTAATTTTGAATTGAAGTCGAGGTTTCTAATCTCTCTCATGCTTGAAGTTCTGAAGGCGTAAAATGCACTGGTATGTATTAGTAGCTGCATTACCATGCTTTATGGATACCTTCAAATACTTGCTTGTACCTGTTATATTTAGGGAGTTGTTATGGGGATTAGCCTCAACCTGCAGGACTCCTGGCTTTAAGACATTATGGCATGATTTTCATTAAATCGTAATGACTAGGTTCTTGTAATTTAACCATGTCCAACATTAATGGGGATTTCGTGAAAAAAATTATTATTCCTTCTTATGTATATAAATTCTTTCTTGGACATTTTATTTATCGTAAGACAGTAGTTTAGGTGATTACTTATCCAAATTCATCATTAAGTCATTGATAATTCAATGCAGTACCTTAGCTATCATTAGTTAGGATTTGACGAACTCAGCCAGTAATTTCATTTTCCTCAGAAGTCGAAACATTAACACAGGGATGACAATGATGAGTGTTAAAAAGGCTAGTACTTGTAATTTATCTGGTATTAACATCCAACAGCGCAGCGGGTCAAGGGCTTAACTTTTTCACATACCTTTCTTAGCACTACATAGATATAGTGGAGATAAACATATATACCTTGGGAACTTTTTCTTGCTTGAAACAAAACTACAGGGATTCAACAAATGGTTATTTCAAACACCAACATCTCAATTTCATGTTGAACTATCAACATAGAAACCATGAGCGACTTAATTAAGTGTCAAACAAAGACTATAGGCTATTGAAAATCTGACTTCTGGTCGGCAATCGGTAACCCCTCTCTACGCTTGTCAGATAACAGCATTGATAAATCAGGTACATTACATCACATATTGCGGCTCTTCATAATAAATCAGGTTTACAATCAATCACATCTCTCAATAATAAATGAATTTTTACATTCCATATATGAACATCTCCCTACGAATAAATTAGTATGTACAGGAGAGGCATGGAGAAGAATAATCAGTAATGAAATGTTTTTCGGCAAAATATGTTGTAAGTACCCCAATTTTGAACCTTCGGAGCCCTACATTTCAGCTTATCAAGAAATAATATTTAGTTCAAAGCATTTATGAGAAAAGCATGTAAACAATTTCAGACCAATAAGGCGATGGCTGAGGAAGGTAATAAATCAATCTAGAAAATAGTATTTAATTTATGGAAGGTTTTCAGACTCCCTAAGAAATTGTCAGGTGGCATCCTAATTTTGAGTTATTTTCTGATAATTTCCAGAATTCATTCCTTATGAGTCGTATTTTTGAGATAGAGCAAAAATTTTACCACACTTGAGTTGCAAACATAAAATATTAAAATTAATAAAAACAATTCTTTGGACTCATTCAACGGAAATGACAATTTTGATGGATGGAATGGTTGCGGAATGTAGGGTACATCTGTGTGTGAGTTTTCATATCCTAAATAACACATATCCATTTGAGGAAAGTTTTCAGTTTTCTTTGACTATAAAAGTATTGGAATTTAAACGTTTACATTCCTGAGACAGATTCGAAATCATGTTTTCAAACAATAATAGAGAGTTAGAGGGAAACCGAACCCATTTTAATTATGATCACTTGCGGGGTTGTTTTCTATACGGGCATGGCACATGTATTCCGACAGCAACAAAGGTTTCTAATTTACTCGAGTAGTGTCTTATCAAGGAAGTGATAACATTCAAAGAGAATGCATTATGGTAGCTATAGAGTCGTATATTAGCCAGAGTAAATATACCTTGGCATTATGGTAAAAATGAAGGCCCGACAACAACCAATTTTGAAGCCTATACAACCATAACTAACAAAGCATATTATACCAGCAGAGCTACAAGTTAATGTCATATTACGTTTAATTCTAATCTTTTGCCATGACTTAATTAACTTCATCATGATTGTTTACTTCCAGTTATTAATGATACCTGTAAAACGTGTTAGCCATATAAGTCCTTTATGGGCTTGTTATGCAACAGGTAATCGTTGCACAGTTTGTGAAGATAGTTTCTTAAATTCTGTATACTTTGAACATTGTCGGAACGGAGTTTTATATGTATGTATTGGTTTAAGGATATAGGTATTGGCCACTGCTTTGACATTTATTGCTGTAGAACGTACATGACTACAGATAGAGAGAGGATGGCACAAAATTGCATGAGGATGTTTGAAAAAGAATGGAGGAAATCGAGCATTTGTTGCATGATTGTGTACTTGCTAATTATTCAGGACTGTTCGTATGCAAAGTGTATTGATGACAATAGGTTTACAATAACGACTAGTCGTCATCTGATATTTATGCATGTACAGGAGCAAATAAAACAGCGGATGTTAACAAGTGTACAAGTTCTTTATAGGAAGAGAGCAGCCACGCCAATACACTACTAGCTGAGTTTCGGTTACCTATGCGTGGGGTTGACTTCATATCATTTCGAACGCAGCAAGTCACAACCGCTAAACGTTACACCTGTGACTGCTACAAGCTGTGTACAACAGAACTATACTAGCAGTACCCAGTTAAAATTATTATGCTTAGCGTAGTTACCATCGGGCAGGTAGTGCAATTGCTGCTTTATTCGATCGCGTTCCTCTGCATGTGCCTTGCCTTTTGAACATGCTGGTTAAGATCCAAAGTTTGTATGTATTGAAAATCAAAGTAGACAACTACGGCTGACTATTATCACACTGACTCTTTCTGTTTAGTGCTGCACGTATATATATACGTAAATATTCTAGGTACGCACTTCTCATGGGTTTTGAACAGTAGGATGGTTGCACTACCCTCTTGACGTGCTCTGTGGTTGCAAGTTTCCTCAGTTGTGTGGCAAAACTACACTGGGCTTGACTGTGCCACAGAGCTTCACAGTCTCCATGGATATACACTGTGTCAGACTCTGCGTCGTCAACAAATGATTTTAAGGCACAATAGTCAGGTTTTAACAAAACTGAAGTATTAATTTTCATTGGGTTATTTCCATCATCTAGTTTAAATTCAGCAATAATAAATACAACAAAATACTAGTGGTGATATATTTTTAGCAGATTTAAATACCCAATTTTAACAGTTTGCTTATTATATAGTTACTTACTACAGTTTTTAACGACAAATATTTTAACTTTTAATCAATTGTGTGGTGATTATGATTGCATAGAAAGAAGACAGAAGACCATGTAGGGGTAAAACGGAACGTATTAATTGTGTTTTTCTGTTCGTGCAATGGAATATCTCCTCTATGGAAAGGGAAGCGGTGAAGATAGAAGGGTCTCAAGCATCTTCAGAGGAGACTGGAGGAATAAATACTGTCGTGATCCATGCAGAACCTCCCTTCGAACACACTTGTTGTTATGCATAGTAATCATTTTAATTTATCCAAAGTCACCAGTCCAGTGCTCGGATTCGCATAGTGTTGGCAAGCGAAGTGGTGTGAGTAGCAGTAGTGACTATAACAGTGCAAGTGTTACTTCCAACCCACCCAATAATAATGGCGGGACTCCTAGTATAAGTCATCCAGTTGTTCCTGGAGCCTCCGTCCACCTCTTCCCTCGCTATGGCTACCTAAGCTTGAGTATGAGAGTAGTTCCTAGGAATGATACCCTCAACTGGATTTTCCTAGAGCCTTCCAAGGATGTATTCCTTCCGGGAACAACCAAAATTCAAGAACAGTCTTTCACTACCTCTGACAATAGTTTACCACTTCACAATGAATTTCACATTGACCTCTGCGAGGATGCTCAACAATTAACACAAGCTTATTTTCGTCGTTTTATTATTGAAGGACTTGATAAGCCGTGGCATGCATTTGCAGGGGGTTGGAGGACTCAGAGTCTAGCAAAATTTTTTGGCATTGACCCCGTGTTTATAAAAGGTGACTTTCGTTACATGCTTGTCCGTGTTCTTATGGTACGGAAAGCAGGGAGAATTACTCCTTTACCAAATGTCACCGTCACTCCAGCCTTTCAAGAATACGTCAACAATTTCCGAAGTAAAGACTACCAGTCATCGTTCAACTTCTTTAATGAAGTCGGAACTCATTACATTAGTTCATTCCTCACTGGGAATTCAATTTATCAGGTAATATTTCATGCTCTATTAGTATTAGATATACTATCTTACTATGTGTATTAAGATATTAGAAAGATGTAGTAGTAGTTACGATATCTTTCTGTGTACCGGCTTGGTTGATTCCACTGCAAGAGAATTACTCTGGCACTACTAATAGATACACACCTGATTACAGTGCACAAATAAAAGCAGGAAATTTTCATTCATGTTTTTGATTTACGTAGTATTTAGAAACGGTCCCGCTGCTGTGTATGCTCTAACGTTTAGCGTCATTATACCAAGTCAATCCTCTCTCTTTTAAGTCTGTCTTTGCATTTGTTTTCGAGAAATCATGGTACTTGAACCAAGTGACGATCTTTTCATCATTAATGAGTGCATAATTAAGTGGCTTGCAAAAGTGGTTGTCAATGTTTATAGAAAGGTGGAGTGTCAGGTTTTTTTTAAGTTTCTCTCGATATTTTTATTTCCACAGTGGTCTCATTGTCCCATTAGACAATAGTAAGAAAAGAATCTTGAGAAGATTTCAGACGTGCTTTTCAACCTACCAAATAGAGCAAATAGCGTACGGTGAATCTAAATAAATCATCTTATACTACTAACAGTGAAGTAGAACATTATGTACAAATACTGTTACCAGAAGGAGCAAAACATTATTGTCATTTTTATGGATTTTAACGCAACACAGCATAATGCTTTCCACAACTGGACAGGAATAGCACTTACTAATATGCAAGTAATAAAAATATTAAAATGACAAGGTTTAACCACATGAAAGCACTTGAGAATACTTGCGTCTGCCAGTGTTGTATTCTTTGAGTATTCAATTAAGTTGTTGAAGTTACTCGCTATCCCTGCGTGCATGAAGAACAAGCTTACAGCTTGATTTTCTTAAAAGCTTATTGCGTTTGGTGTTTCGTTTTTTGAATCTTCCACAGTCTTCCTTTGCCGTCTTCCTGTTCTGCCCCTATGGCTTTGTATTGTATTAATAGTCATCGCCTCAGTATGCACTTCTTATGACGCTCATATATCCGTAATTGTATAGTGTCATGATAGTATAGGTATGTAAGATTGATAGGATGGAACACACGATGAAGAAACTTGAAAAAAAGTGGAGCTCCATCTGACTTATATAATGTACGTGAGTACATACGTACGTGTGCATATGCACATGCATATCTTCATAGGTATATGTAACATGCTTTCCCCTTCTGAGCTAAGGAACAAAAACAGGCTCTATTTTTGGCTGTTTTCCCTTCACTGGCTCCTTTAAATCACTTATTGTATACTGCTAAAGCCCGTGGCCTATGTGAACTACACCTTTACCTAATATATTATTACCAATGCTCGCTCATATCCCGTTCTATTTTATTTCCCACTCAAAGTATTCTTGTAAAAATACACAAATAGACAACAGAACGGTTTCAAAGTGTATATATGCGGGATTATTCATTTACCTCTAATTTTTCCCGTTTCTCCTCCACATACAAGTGGTGATATCTCTCTACAATAAATTGTCCATTGCATGTACACACTCTATATAAGTAATACCTGTCCTGTCTTATACAGCTTATTAAGGCTCTTAAGTAAACAAACCGTTTCACTATAATAATGAAATAACATGGAACATGCTGGGCCAAGTACATGCCGAACATTTGAGTGACTTAAGCACCCGTTGGCATGATAACAATTTATAATGTTAAACCATGTATGTACATGCTATTCACTGTTTATTTATTTGTTTTTGAAATAAATGTACTTTGGGAGCAGGAAACAAATAGTATTAAAATGGCTGAATTAATATGTATGCGTATTTTTTTTATCGTGGGATTGAAATTAACCCATTTCAACATTAAAATCCCAAAATATACAATATTTTACCCATTAACTTCTAAATAATAAAAGATACCTGAAGTTATTAGCATTGTATTTTCTTGTGTATCTATTGCGCATCAATTCAAAGATTATGGACGTTTATTGCCGTTCATTTTTTATTGGACAAGTATATATACAGGAGAGAGATGAAGTTGAAAGGAAAATGTCCTGAATTCGCACTTTTGCTCACGTGAGTACTCTTAAGCACACTGTGCTTAATTTCTATTCTTTCGCTTTCAACTAACGTAAATCTCTAACTCTTTAGCCACTCTGCAGTAAATTGCTATTAACACCAAACTCCCTCCAAGTATGCATACATCGACCATCATGCCATAATCGGTCGTACATCTTGTTTCGCACAGACTCATGCATATACCTAATCGGAGATGTTTTAATATTCTTGTGCAGCTCGACTTTTGCTCCCTTCGTAGACACTGCATATGTTGGCATTGTTGAACATACATGCGGTCTCACTAATGTATAGATAGTACTATTCATACATGACGGCTCACCTGTGTGGATGCACGTGGAGAGGCAATTATTTATTCTTTAGTTAACGTCTTATTAGTTATGAGTATAGGTACTGAAATTATCATCAGAAAGTATTGGAGCTACTTTTTGTTTTTATAAGCGTGTATGCTATTATGCACGTAGTGTTTTTTTCCTTCTTCAAAAATTTTTTGGCTACTTTGAAGTCACGGCAAGGAAAAAACTTTAAATATTTTATAAAAAAGCAACATTCCCTTCACCACTACTGACATGTCCAGGATATGCTTGCTTTGAATTGAACTTCATGAATCTAACATCATATACACTGATTATAAAAAATTGGAATTGAATCAGTTCGAACGTATGTATGTATGGGCAACTCGGTTAGTTCAAGGAAGAATAATTCGTAATTACTGGTTTCTCTCCTACCGTTTTTTGCTTCCCGTATAGATTAAATTAGCAAGAACATGACGCGCTAAACAGGAAATATTTCCACACAAATGATTTGTAGCTAGCCCATCTCAACCTCCGCCCTCATGAATGTATGCCCTCAAAGCGATTTTGCTTTCAATCGATCGATAGTTTCAGACTTGAGATGTAATGCCTCTTTTGAAGAACATAAGTCATAATTTCAAGAAATTAAAACTACTCCCTTTCATTACTGCCCTTTCTTTTGAAATATTAATACAACAATGCGACGGGAGAATATTGAGAATTATTATTGACACCTACACATGCTGTTCTAAAAAGTTGTGAACTAAAACGAATTATAGTGCAAGTCTCTTATATAATATAATGCTTCAATTATATTTTTTCCGTGTGAAATAGCTCAAGTGCGATACTTCAAACCTGATCTATCTGAATAATAATTGGTAATCATAATCATATTAACAATAATTATTGCTACTTCCCAGAGACGCCGGAATCCGCAAATACCTTTCTTCATGTTTGGAAATCATTTTCAGTTGCAGGACATAGGCTGATGCACTAGAAAAAAGTACTGAAAAGTCCTGTCTGGGTGTTGACTGCAAGTCATAAATGCAATTATTTACAATTGGAACTTTTCGCGCACGACTTTTCACATGAAAACAAGCATGGGTACATAAAAACTGTAATATAATGTGTATGAGTGCTTGTTGGATTAAAATAATATTCGCTCTTATTATAGTAAAATACATAGAAATTATGCGTTTGTAACTCAAGCTGTGAAAATCTCAGAGCTACAATTTTAAACCCTCCTCCCTTGAATAAAATTTTGTGCAGGCATAACAGCACACAGGAAAGTTGGCTATAAAAGCTGCAGCAAGTTAAGCGCGAATTCATTGTGAAGTTTTAATTGTCTGAGAATGGTCAATATCACAAGGGAATATCTCAGTTGGTCATGGTCATGATCAGCAATCCCTATACCATGGAATCAGGTATGTATGTACACCCCAGATTCTTATTATGGTGGGGCAAATTAGCAGACATAATTTTAACGTAAGAAAAAAAGACGTGAGTCTACATAAATAAATCGCCAGCACGGAATGTATAATTTCTTTGAATGAAATGGGAGAAAATTAAATAATTGTCCATTCCTTTGTTCTTTTAAAGCTCATAATAATTTAACCGGCTTCACTTCTATACTGCAAGCCATTGTAGCGCTTGGAGGGAACACAAAGGATTGAGTATATATTATGGCATGCGCTTGTATGGAAAAGTTGTTCATTCAGTGTACATATGAATCCTTTTTAAAATATTATTTTATTTCCACGACAAATAACCAAAATAATTTTTTTTATTACACTGCTCTTGCAACATCTTATCTACTAATTCCAAGACGTACCTGCACATGAGAGATTTAAATTCATAATCGTTTAATCACAAAAAATTCTTTTATTTAGGATCAAGTGTACAGGTTAGGCACAGTATTGTTTGTGTAAGGCAAGCTTGAAGATTATAGGGATGGAAAAGCAAGGAAATTATTCTACATGTACAACATCGTTTATGTTTTGTTGTTACACTCGTATTGCTTCATTTGTTGTCATGCTATATCCCATTAAATATATTTTGCATGTAAAGAGGCTTTGTTATTTGAACAATGCAAAATTGAAAATGTAGCATTGTTAAAGCGAAGTGAGGAGGGACATAATGTATATCGTATCAATAAGGGATCACAGGATATGAGAGGAAATAAATGAAATGACGCAAAAGTTATATAAAGGGAATTCCGTTAAAAAAATTTGTTTCCGTGTATATGCATGTACCCTTCTACTGTATACTTGCACTTTCTTACATACCTTGTTATCCTCCATAAGGCGTCTTCATGGATGACATAATGAATTCAATTCGCACATGTGAGCGTTTTTAGCGTATTTACCCCTCACGTAGGCGTCCTACATAGCGACTTCCACAGTGATATAGAACTTGTTTTTGATGAAAACTTTTGTCTTCTTCTCAGCGCCAGGCTGATTTTTTTATTATGATTTTGATATCCGTTGAGCATATATGGATTCTATGGTTTGGACATGAGTTGTGCATACAACATATACGGATGCAATTGTATTGCAAGATGAATTCTGACATCTCGTGTGTCTCTTTTATATATACCTATAATACAGTTCCTTTCAGGAAATTCATTTTTATGTTGTTTGCATGCGGAATCCACACGTCTGAGGATATCAAATGCTAGCAGACGTACAGTATTTTTTATTTTATTATACTACACTTTCAGTGAAGGTACCAGAGCCGACTTGCTCTGTGTTATGTTATATTGTTCTATGTACATGAACTATGAACGATGCAGAACAACTGCTATACATCGGGAAGAGCATAAATTAGAATGAAAATATTCGAATTGCTTTTGCTAATGCCAATTCTTTATCCTACATAGAATAATTATATAATTAGTTATGAGCCTTTGCACTCTAGTGTGTGCTTCAGCTCAAGAAGGAGAGAATGTGCGTACATTTGGGCTTGACTCCTGTAATAGTGGATATATGTATGTACCATGTCTCTTGCTGAATTGTTGGCAAAGTTACAGTTTATGTTACAGCTGAGACATGGAGCTGTACAAACCTGATTGTAGGTGCTTAATTACAGATATACATATGGTGCAATCATCTATAGATCATACTTACTTATGTATAACATGTATGTATAACTTATGAATCACTTACGTATGTTATAAGCTTCGTGTATATATGAAGTACATAGCTGTTTAGATTGCCGTAAAAAGTTGAATTCAACTATAACTAATGAAAACCCTCAACACGCACGTTGCTCTGCTCACGATAAAATGTTTTTTTGACATTCTGGGGCCCATCAAGTCATTGTAAGCAATACAGAAGTATGGTTTTTGTTTTTGAAGCTCCACTGCATGCAGAAACTCAATGAGCAAGTTGGAAAGAAAGGCTTCTTACAAATATATGACGTCTTCAACTGTTTTCAGACAACTACACTACAGTTAACCCTTCTAGCCATAATAAGTGTAAACCATATACTTATAGGTGTATAATTATGTAAGTATAAAGGAAGGTAAGAAGATACAAGCAAATCCATATATGTAGGTAAGACCCTTCTAGGCTTACTTGTCTACGCTCAGTATCATCAGAGTTGCACAACCCATTTTACTTTTACTGATGCATTTGCGGATTAATGCTATATTACATTATACAATCCTAGCAATTACAGGCATGTTGGTGCTACCAGACATTCCCTTGGAGTGCTAATAAGATGAATATTAGTAGCCCCGCATGCACACAAGTATGTACTTAAAGCCTCACTTCTACCACCATTTACTACGCAAGTAGGTAGTTTATACAAATTTCAAGTCGATTTCTCTTTGCATGAATTGACCAGCATAATCTTTCTGACTTGACCCTTTCATGTTTTCGTTGCACTTTTGTTGATATTACACAATCATTTCTGCATTGTTTCCGGTTTCCCATAACGTTGTGCTCCTCTGTCTTTTTTGGGCATCGTGCTCATTTCATTTTTACCATAATTGTCAGCCCCAACCACTTTTTAGAACTAAACTAACTCTAATTACCTTTGATTTGTTGTTTACCGGACTATTTTCTAATAATACATGTACATGGAGATGTATGACATCTATATCTACATTTGATACATACTGAAATTGCATGAGTAAATGCCAAATAATAATGTAAAAAATATGTTTTCTGAAACAAGTAATTACATACAGCCTGGCCGTTGTTCGTTTTTAGCGAACGACCTAGTCTAGTTGGGAATACATATGGAATCTTGAAACCGTGGCATTGCAAAACATTGACATCTTGATAATATTGTGTGAATCTTGACTTAAATTTTCTCAGCATCACTTTTGTTTTTCACGTAATTAACTTATATGAAGCAGTGGTGGTAAGTAGTAACAGGGTTAATACAACCTAGAATAGCTTAGGTTTCATTTCAACAGTAGTTAATATTTCATAGGTGTTTTATCTTTAAGTCCAATACTTGTTGCATTGGAAAAACATTGTGTTGAGTACGTGGATAAATATGTTACGATTTAATGAGGAATCCAATTATTATTACGAGCTCTTTTATGACCACGGGCGAATTTTTGGGCCGGAGCTCACCAGAACATTGTCAGACAGGTTTAAGTGTAACTTAAAACTAAACTTCCGCCGTTACTGATTAATGGCAAAACCAAAGGGCATAATTTACGTCATCAGTAAAGCTCGAAATATTATACAGAAATCTTAGACATTGTAAAAAAAGAAAATCGTAAAAATCATTTTAGTGAATTATTCCACAAAATAGAATCACCTTCGTTATCATTCATTTAAGGTAAGCATAAAAGTATAAAAATATGTAAGCGTCACATGATACCTTCGTAAACAGTAATAATTTAAACATTACAGCAACTTATTTCAGCTTTGAAGTGACTTGAAAATTAGTTAATACTATATTTGAAGTACTTTCTAAATTCCGTTTTTCATACCTAAACCACCTTTGGATGATCACCAAATAAAGATACAGAACATGTACCTACATGTATGTATATATTTATAAAGACACACATCACACTTGCGAACAAATAATTTACGATATGTTACCTATATGAAATTCAAGTGTGATTGCCCAAAAAGCGTGCCATTGTTGAACCATACGGATTTTGACCGCCAACACGCTATACGTATTATAGAAGCATACTTGACCTGCAGGTTGCTGCAATGCATCAATTGTTTTGCTAATAACAGGAATAATTCAGGTGCAATAAGTCTTTCTCTGGTGTGTGTTTATATTGTCATTTACAAGGCAAAGAAAAATTATAAATGGTGCATTGTTACAGCAATAGTTGCTGTACATATATGATAACAAAATTTGTAACATGTATAGTACATAATTAGAAGTATAACTTTTATTTTGTGGTTTATTTCAGGTGTTCGTATATGATCAACAAGGTTACGATGCCGTGAAGCGCCGATTAAGTGAAACGGGATGGGTCCGATCGTCTTACATGGCCCAACTTCCATATTTATTGCCACTGTGGGTGAAGCACATGGGAAAAGTGATGCTTCTAAATGCAAATCCTCAAACAACGCAGAGTGTACGTGAGGCCCTCACGATTCGATTTCTGTTCTCTGTCTATCCAAATATTTTCAAGATGCATGACAATTCGGACCTCGTCCGTCTTGTTGAGAAGTACCTAAAGGCTGAATCGGATGGCCTCCTAGGACTGGAACTCAAGACTTTAGATGTTGTCTTCCGCGATCCTGCAAAACGGAAGTGGTTCACTGAATCGCTTCAGCAAACAATGCACTTGTGGGAGATCAACCTACGATAAAATGATATTTAGGAGGGTTACGTACTAAAAAATTACTAAACATCAAAATAATATAAATCTCGTTTTATCAACTTTCGAAGATTACCAAGACAAATTTATATATAGTTACTATTATAATTATCTACAAGTTACTTTTTCGCGCCATAGAAATATATATGTAAGTAGTTCAATTTAAAAAGCGCGACTCACACTGTGCGTGCAAACAAAATAAATAATAATTCCATGAAATTATGGATGTTGTTGCATTAATTAAATGTAAAATTGCATCTTGCTTAATGGATTGTATCCAAAATACAGGAGTACAGCTATAACTGTTGACATAAAAATTATGTGTGAAGACTCCCCCCAAGTACTTAGCAGTCAACAATTGTATACATTATACTTGTGAATTAAGTCATAAAGTTGTATTTTTTACGGATGGGTGTTTATGGGTCCCTCACACGAACAAGAAGCTAGGATTTACAAATGCATAGTCGCTGACAAACTTACACCAAAAAACCACAATGAGGTTGTTGTAGGTGAGAAAACTGCATGAATTGAACCAGCACCAAGCTACTGATCATTCTATCAATATTTATAAATTCATATTACTCTTGTCGCAGTATTTCAAGTAGTAGCGATTGTACATACATATGTATATGCAAAATTTGCAGTACAAACTACAACAGCGTGTGATAAACGACAACAGCAACAGTTCATATATTACCACAACATCAGTCGTTCGGATACTTTACAACTATGAAGTACATATAGTACACACCCCCTCAAATATTATGCCTACACCTATACAAACAGTATACAAAGTTTATTTATACACCCCAAAAGTCAAATCAGTAAAAGTATGAAATTAAATACTGACTAGAGAAAATGTATAATTACTATACATTTAACCTAACTAATGGTATTACTTGGTGGTGAGGGCTCTGTGAGAATGTTGATAATTAAGTCACCCATTGTTTTACTTTGTCGATTGTTATGAGCAAATCAGGTTTCACATAAAAACAGAATGATCCAATAATTATTTCTGCAACTTGTTACAAGGAAAGTAAAAAGCTATATAGCACTCGTACATGCACACGCGTATCTATATACTCGGGAATGTAAAATCTAAATCCTAAACACTGTACATGTATGCTAAAATTAAAATCAGTAAAATATTATTATTCAGCAAAAAATGTAACGTCGGCTAAAGGGGTGCCTATTTTTGTACGAAAGAAATAAGCAATTTAAAATTTTTTGGAAGGATCGTTGATTGCTAATGATACAAGACAACCGTCTAATCTTTAAATTATTGAGATACGATACTGATTTAGAAAGTATGTCATGAAATGAAGCGCGACAACGTCACATATTTGATCTTCATGATTTGGAACATTATTAAGATTAATTTGAACCCTTGTTGCACTATTTTACATAAGATTAAACAATAGCCATATACATAACTCAATCAATGCAAAGGCAACCCATGAAGCAAGTTTGAAGTACGTGCTATGTCTTTAAGTGTCATATAATAATCGTACAGTATAACTTTTGGTTTCACAATACAATCCTTACGACTTTCTGAACAAGCATAACACGAATATACGTAGGTTTAGTCTTCATTAGGATTGTGGATTTGCTCATAAGCATTTCTATAAAAGTACACATTAATGTTCATGACTTAGACATTCTCGACAAGAAGGCTTGCAGTGCTAAGGAATAACTTTATTGCTATGGAGCTGTAAATTATTATCACATTGTAAGATCCAATGTTAGAATACTTCACATTGAAAACTATACACACTTATTTCAATACTTTGTTGGTCCGCAGGTCAGTAGCAAAATTGCAGTCCTTATTATTGTAATTTACATCTCTATTTGATACATGTGGTATATAATTCACCACAAAATCTCTTCACCTAGTTCTTCAACGCAGCGTGCAGATTATTTAAGTGAAATACCGTTTTTCACATTCGTCGCCTTAAACCACAAGGACCATTCTTCAGATTGGTACGACAGGAGTCACTGTCATGATTTAAATTCTTAATTGCAAGTGTGACGAGTGCGTATGAAATTTAATTGCAACTTTTACTAACTATACACATTCAAAGGGTTAAATATGTCGCCGTGCTAGTCACAAAGGTTTTTAACTGGTTGGACATAATCTAATATCTAATGCAGGACTTGTTAATAGGTGTAAACATTAAAAATGCATGTATAATTTCCACTTGCAAAAGAGTCTGTAATATATAGTAATATAGTAATACATTGAGCGCATTAACAGTGTTGTACATACTACTCCAATCATACTCGCAAATATAACAGATAAGCAATGCGTTAGTGAGGCAACATACCCCTTTCCTCTATATTGAAATTCAGATTTTATGCTAACATTTAAATTACTTCTGTACTTAGAACTCCCGGGTGGTGTGGATAATCCTATCGTTTCAATCTTCATGTTTTATCAAGTAACCTTCACGATGCTCATGGTTGAGCAAAACACTTTCATTCTCTTTGTAGACCAACCAATAGCATAGATACGACAAGAAAGGTCGGACTTGCACCTAAATACACCGACAAGAAACTCCAAAATCATAGGAATCCATCACAGAATGGTAAGCTGCTGTATCCCAATATAAATCAAAATTGAACGATTCAACCCATTTCTAAACCAACAACACATCCGTCTCATCAACATCCTTGAACATTTTCGCTGTTTACGTTAGATTTCTCCAATTACACTGCAATGGTACCTAAAACGAAGGAAACCAGCTGAAACATGGACAAATTCAAGAAATTATATTTCGACAACCACTAATAACTCCGACCAACAGTCTGCATCCTACTTTTTGATGACTGCAACGAATCTCCCCAAACTCTACATTTTTAGTAAATCTGAACACAATGAAGCATAAAGCAATTACACTCATACCATACATTCATACTTGTACATAAATTGTTCTTTTATTTTAATTTCATGCAACTTGTCCAAATCATTGTGTTATATACAGCTATGAAGTATTTAAACGTATTGAGCGTAAAGAAGATTTTTCAAGCTATGAATTACACTTCATGAATGCCTTCCTTCACATGCTTACCTATTTTACAAATAGTCAACTGACATCCATATCCCTTAATGTTTAGGAATAATATTTTATTACTGCACTAGCAAGTTTCTTAATATTATCACACATTCGTTGTTACTATATTTAACGTATACAATAATGAATATTGTTGTAAACTCAAATTAGCTTTAGAAGGTTTACGACTTTGGTAAACTCTAGCAACCGCCACCTAGCGCAATAATCGAAGTGTTTGCATGAATACGTGGAACAGCACAAGATGACACGGACAAACAAAATATAACATTGCAGCAAGTACAATTAATGGAGTTGTTACAAGTAGTAGGTTGCAAATGTTTTTTCTCTGCTGAATAAAATGCGTCGTCGTGCTTATTTAAATTACATCATGACCATTAAGTGAGATAAATATAATATAAGTAACATTCCTTTTGCGAACAAAAACTGAAGCCTCTAACTGACGCCCTGAAATGGACAACGAAGATCCGTTTAAACCAAAACATTTGATAGGTAAATCACCCCTAAAAATACCACCAAATTTGACCGACAATGAGACGAGGCCTCACAACTACCTAGCCAATAACACACCAGGAGGAGTGAAAAGGACACTAGATATGACATCACCGCAAAATCCCGAAGACCTGGAGAACAAGAAAACCAAAAAACAAGACCAAGATGAGAAAATAGATGACATTAACGAGAAACTGGAACGCATAATAGAAACTACAGACATGCTACCAATGGTAATACAACAACTGACAAAATTAAAAGAGTGCGTTGACAACCTCCGTACCACACAGGCCGAGAAAATCGACGTACTGGAGCTGAGGGTAGATGACTTAGAGAAAGAAGCAAA
>JAQGAK010000647.1:0-61142 GCA_034696945.1 Lipothrix lubbocki
GTGGTGCTCGGGGATCGAACCTACGACCCCCGTCGCTACTTGCGAACGCATTAGCCACTGACCCGCCGGCTCGGGTTGCAAGAGATTTTAGAGCCAAACAAACTATAAGAAATTTTGCAAAAAATGGGTATGTTACAACTAGGCCGATGACAAAACTTTAGGGTCAGAGGCAGGGCAAGAGAAATTTTAAGACTACACCACTGGCTACCTGGATTGGAAATTCATGAAAATATTTGGACTGTTCGGTGTTCGTACTGAATATCTTTGTTGAAATGAAGAAGAAAGCTTTTAGTTCAGTATTTCTAATATTACTTACAACTTACAAAGGAAGTAAGAAGCAATTCCTTTGTGATACACATTGATTTATTGTATACAGAGGTCTTTTCGGAAAACTGTACTTATGTAAATAGCGTTCCCGAAGTCTATTCTTGGTCCACTACTCATAACAAATTCGATTCTCTTGAAAAAATATTATATAATTGCATTTTTGGTTCTGCGAGTTTGGTCATTGAGTTATTTAGATTGTAACAGCTCAAATAATGCCAATTAAACTTCTTTTTTAATAGATAATTATACTTTTACTTTAACTCAAGAGGTTTTATTCTCTTTACGGACAAAGTTATTCTTTCACAAATAGTTTAATAATTTTCCCTAACATTCCACCCGCACGCTTGCTCGTTACATGTTGAGGGCTTCCTCTCTCGACTCAGACTGACTACTCCTCAGCCTTCAGCTTCTTTTTCACCCGACCAGTTGTTAACGGTCGTTCTTTCACGGTCACCACTCTTTCTCATACTGCCCCAAATCTACTCCTCTCAAGATTACAAGTACATATTCTGTAATTACGTATTGAAATTAGGGACCTGAATGGTAAGTAAATGGGTTACTTATCAATCCTTTTTTTGTTCATTTTTAGGGGCAACCCCCCTAATAAGTTTGTAATTCTGTACTTCTGTGGACACGATAACTACAAAACAGGCAATCCGACTTTGCTGAACTTGGCGTAGATGGTCCCCAGACATATGGCTTAGATGAATTTCGAAGTTAAGTCACATTAATCATTAAGTTTCGGAGTTACCCGGGTTTGGATGCAAGTATTGAACAAAATAACAAACAGGTGTTACAAAAATGGGGAAAGAATACCCAATTTATATTTAAACACTGATTTAACCTTTGATAAATGCCCGGGTAACTGCGCTATCGCTGCCCCTTCGCTACTGCACCCCGTTAAGGGTGCCATAAATCGTTGCAAAGCGACAATTTTACAACATAACTTAACATAAACATAAACAGAAGCCTTATTCAAGGTAAGTTGTACAAGTTTCGACTAAGTATAAGGAAGGAGCCAACTAGACGAATTTATTTTTCTAGTTTTTGCTTGCCAAACGACAGTACTTTACACAATACTTGAATTAGTAATAAAATAAACTTTCCAATACAATAGTCAATTATGTAAATGATTGTGTGACGAATTCATTACATGTCACCTGTAATCAATTTGAAAATTTCTTCGATTCTTCAAAAAATGCTTTATTTAATTCATTGTGTACCAATTAGTAGTCCAATCATCTCCATCGACTTAAGTTTCACGGGAATGTAAAATAAGGGGAACATTATTCATTTGGGTTCATCAGAACTTGCCATTTTTGTTTCTCATAGATTCGATCTATATTCAGATTATACAAAACCTGGGTGATGTTGTACAGAATTAAATTCTGAGCCTAAAAATCTTTTTTAATTTAATTTGGAATTTGGGGCATGATGCTGGTTTGAGAAAACATTGTGTATTAGTTAATTTAATAGAACTATTAATACCCTTATTAGTTTATTATAAGAACAGTGACGCAAAGTGAAGCAGTAATTAATGTAATGATAATAATTAGGACTTACGATTAGTTCACGTTTAACTCTTTATTCGTAAATTATTATTAGAGCAACGTTTCGGGAACTCCCTTCATCAGGCTCAAAATTAAGAGTGTAAATAGCGTTCCCAAAGTCTATTCTTGGTCTAGTAGTTGTAATGTATTCATGTTTATTAGTTTTGATGTCGGCAGCATTTTCCAATAAAAAAAGGTATAAACAAATTCCACTGAGAAAACTATCGTAATATGAATGACAGAAGGTAAAACCATATTTCTAGGAAGTATTCAATGGTAGGCTAAGAGAAATTACGAGTAGTTTACCCACTCTGGGGTGGAAATAGAATGTTAATATTCTGTTTGGTGCCGGCACTGTATGTACACGAATCTTTGTTTAATGTAGTAGGTACATTATGGCCTGTGCGACATGCTAATAATCACATGCATATTATGCCTGCGTGCCGTCACTATGTATAGGATGCAAATATTCATGGGGGCATGAAAGAACAAGCAAAGCGTTATTGGAAGTTGCCGGGTAAACATATGTATATGACGTTCACATTTATATTCTAGTAGCATTGTTATTATAATTCCATGCATGGACTCCCAAAATGTTTTCATACGCGTTGCATTTACCAATACCAGAGGCAATTCTCGTATTAGTGCCTCTCCACGAAATCATTTAATTTTGCATTTTCTCGGGTAAATATCGCACCGTTTACGTTAACTTCTGTGAGGGCTGCATTCCTGAAGCACTTCAGAAACCTTTCAATACTATGCAATTTGCAGTATCTTTAAATGCGTGTATTAGCCTCCACAATATGAAAGAGTAATGCAATTAAGAACAATGGTGCCCAAACACATCTGAGCTTTAGAATAAAGCTATCATCCCGATCTGGTTCAATCATTGCAACTCTTTATAGCTTGTATATGTGCTTTCTTGATAGAAATGCAGAGGCTCAAATAAGCTTTTATATCCTCGCTTGGGCCAAAATACAATAACACTACAGATGTATACTGGCCTCAAGTTCAGCTAGCGTGAATGGAAAAATTTGAAACCACACTTTTGAACTCGGGGCGTAAATGGGAAAAGACGGGGTTTCTCCGAACTGCCTTTTCAAACCTTTGTTATTCGTGAGGCATTGGTACACTGTGGTGTAATACTGTAGTTGTGTTTAATGTAAAAATAAAAAAGGAAGAAAGTATTCACGTGTTGTGGAAGCTAAAATGAAGCAGCAAAAGAGAATGAAAGCAAAATTGTGCGTACATTTAAGCCACGAATAAAATTTAGGACACACGATTGTCTAAACATGTTCTTCACACGCTTCCTTAAAAATTACAAATTTATGCTGGGTATAGAAACTAGAAACTATAAAGCAAGATATAGTAAGAATGTTTTATGAGCTAAATGTTACACAACATATACATGACTTTTATAATTTAGACATGTAGTAAAATCATAACATGCATATATTTGTCTAGTAAGAGTAAATTATATGGAGAAAACGTAGATAATATTTTGGTAGAGAATCTCCAATCCTCTGGAAAAAATACCACTCGCTTATGCTTGACTGGCATGAACATTCAAGTATAAACGAGTTGCTCGTACCATTAGGAGTCTACTCGTTTACTATTAAATTCTTCCGATCCAAGTGCCTGCTTGAAGAGGAGACTGAGGATTAAAGACAGGATTTTCTTGTACGACGGGCAAAAGTCCTTCTTATTCTTGACATATATATATATGTATATATAAATGTGAAAAAAGAACAGCAGAAGAACTGGAAGCAGCAGAAATCGTAGCCAAAAAGTGCATATAAGCATCTAGAAAATAAACCTGGCTGGCGTGTGCGTTGACTGGGGAGAAAGACAGTCCGGAGTTTTTGGGGGGAGATGGATGGAGTAGGAAGCTGTTACAAAAAGGCATAGGTATATTGAGCAAAAAATGAGACACCACCACCAAATGTGAAAGTAGTGAGAGTGTATAGGGATGAAATGATTATTATGTGTACGTTTTGTGTGTGCGTTTATATCTTTAGTAGCACATGGTAATAGTGCTTTCCTTATAGACAACCATTGTAGAAGTGCTTCTTTCTTTACTGACTAAAGCTTCCTTTTTTACTCAAGTTTTCTTTTTGCTGATGCTTTCTTTACAGCAAGATGCTTTCTCTACACTAACCAACATACTTCTTTAGATTTAAGATGCTTTCTTTATGCTAGCCATGGTATTAGTAGTGCTTTCTCTAGGTTTGTTTCTCTACCTCCACAACACACCACCCCGGAGTCACATGGAAAGAGACCCAGAGAGAGTGAGAGGGAGTAGATATCAACAAGCATTGAGACGAGATCTGGTTGTAAATACAATTGGAAGGAACAAGTTCCAAGTCAGTTGAGTTCCAGAGACCGACATTGCTCCAACTCCTTCCTAGTAAACCAACACCATTCAGCCCCTGTGCTTCATCTCTGTTATAGCTATTGCACTTTATCCCACACCAAGCCGTCGTTTCCCCCCGTCATCATCATTGTACTTTCCTCAGCTCATTCCTTCAGACTTCATTCAGGCACCACGAGCTGACGAGCATCGAACTGACTCTTCCTTGCATTAGAACAGACTAGTGTGTATCAGTGAATTGTTTCGGGTGTTGCAAGGACAAAAGAGGTATTATCCCTTATTGTTCATACAAAGAATACGTAATCCTACATCACGGAATTTATATTCGGACGATACTAAAGTGTACCTTAAACACAAATACATGGTCCACATAAAGGGTACAATTCACCCTACATACAAAAAAGGAGAAGGAAATACAAAGAAAAAAGCTGCCGAAGGACAATACTGGAATCGAGCCTAAAACTTTCCCGAACAATTTACGCACTAAGTAAGAGTTGTCAAGTGTTTGTGATTGGGACCTGAGTGCAGGAAATCATCTTGAGGAAATTCTGCTCACATCCGAACGTGTGTGCTTGAGTAGTCGGTTATAGTTTATATGTGTGCATATTCTGCAGCTATAACTATAATAAGTCCGGAACCAAGTGAAAAATAATATTTATGTCCTGTGTGGTAAGTATTGCATCCTACGTTTGCTTTTGGTATTCTGTATCTTTCTCTACTGTTTCTCTTGCCAAGTTCTAAATTACTGTCAAGTCAGAAGGTGTGGAAAATATGGTGATAATATACATACAGAAATGAAGCATGAGAATTAAGTATAGGCAAGAAAAAGAGTATTTTACATAACACCATTATTTTTCGAGATTAACGAGTGTTTTGCTTACTCATGCGTTTTTCCATATTGTAATAATAAATAAATCTGAGAACTTGTAAGAAACCGTAAGAATATAGTTTATTGACTTTATATCATTTATAAACCTATGTTTTAACATTTGGCAGAAGATATTGCAGAAATTCCAAATTTTAAAAAAAGTTCCATGTTGACATTTTGAAGGTGTTTCCTTAATATTTTGACAATTTGCAGCTTTGATTTCTTACATAAGTACTAGGTACTTTTTTAATTTTTCTTATTTAATTTTGGACATTTTACAGTCTTTCTTTCCTACCACTTTGACACCTGATTGTTTGTACACAATTTTTGATTCACTAACAAATATTTTCGTTTGATTAGTGTAAAAAGATTGATTCGCCTTTTTCTGAATTTCGCTTTGAGCTGAATTTTTATTAAAAATTAATCCAGTTTTATTCATCCGAGTAAAGCACTTTTAAGCATTTAAGCAGAAAGGCTTTTGGTTGTTTAATACTTAATGATGCTAGACATAGAAAGATGAGATCAAGGGAGTGGATTTTGAGTAAAACATATATTTGCATGAATTCAAAAAAAGAAAAATGTAAACCAGAAAAGGACGTGTGTGAATTTTAGCTTTGGAGTCAAAGCCACAAGATTAACTTGACATAAGTTGAATAAATCATGGTCATATGTACATATGAATATTACAACTGCACGTTCTCCTTCCATATTTCCCCCCCAATTCAAGTGCATTAAGCAATCCTAAAACTCTAACATGTAACCTTGTCATTACAAAAACTTCTGTGTTCTTGTTTTTGTAGCGCTAATGTCTATCTATCTCATCCAATGTGTGTAATGCAACAATTGCATGTCTCTTTTTTGTATGACGATACACTTCAGCTTTTTTAGTTTATTTTATAAACCAAAATGAGAGATTGAAGCCAAAGATCCTGCAAGTTATAATAATCCCTGAGGATATGAACTGTTGGTTATCATGTTTATAAGTTCAACTGTAGTTTTCAAAACAAAGCTGCAAACTAAAAAAACAGTCACACAAAACGTAACTAAAAAATACTGGGAAATACAAATTTGTGGAAACACAGCCTCAGACATTGCAACATTAGCAAACACAAACATCAACAAAACTCAAACATCAGCAAAAACAAAATTTCCTCAGTAATGCAAACACAACACAACAGTAGAAATAAACAAAATTTGCACAAAATGGTTCAAGTTCGTGTTGAAAATCATTATTTTTTGTATACATAATTTAAAACATGAAAATCCAGAAACTCATATAAATGTTTCAGATAAACGTTGTTGCATCAGAAAAGTTTACGCCGCAATTCAAAAATTAATTGGAATCTCAAATCTTCTTTGCAGAGTTGTTCCTATATATATATAGTTCTAACGATATGATCAAAAACCTAAAAGATAGGTACAACATCCCGGAGATAATTCACCAACAAACCAATAATCCACCCTTTCACTTTCCCGTAATCCCCTTCTTCTCCAACAAATAAGCCTTCCGCGTCATAGACACCCTTCACTTTATGTTTAAGCAAAGGATCGCAGTGTAAATAAAGGAAATCAAAGGAAGCGATCCGAAGGAGAAATCCTACAATGAGGTAATCCTCATTGAATGCGGCCACAAAATGTTCCGGGCTCTTGCACAGTGTCTAATAAATTTAAAGACAGGACCCAATTTAGGACTCAAGTATAACGGTTAGTGTGTTGTATATTAGCAATTCCCTGCACTACAATGTCCTCGCACTTAAAGGAACTCTAATGAGATACAGTTGATGGAGTCAATAATTATGCAAGATATATCTAAACATGCTCTAAACGTTCAATAGCAAGTGCCAGGCATTTTCTTTTATATAAAAGAGACCACATGGTTAAACTAAACAAACACAAAAATACAACACTCTCAATTTCTTTTCACGTTCCATCGCGTTACAGGAAATAAAATCAGGGACGACGCATTATTTGGATTTTGGAATTCGTTTGCTTGTGTCGACAACGAGCTGGTGTCTATTGCAAAAGCCTTTGCAATAATTGTATAGTGTGTTTCTAGTATGGCCATAACTTTTTACAACATAGAAAAAGCCACACTGTAAGAATAAACTGTTTTGTAAGTAGGGACATGTTTGTTGCTTTTATTAACCTCACTCTATCTTACTCCCGATCAATTCGGTTGTGGCGTCTTTCTCCTGTTTCTGTATTTTTATGCAGCTGTTGGCTTCGGCTCTGCGATGTTGCAATGATATTTATATAATTACAAATTGCGTATTAGAGTACATACGCAATTGTACGTATCTAAGTTTATGTGTACATTGGCCTTGACGTTAATGTTACACTGCAATCTGCTAATCGTTCTTAAGCATTGAAGCTTGTTTTTTTTATCCTCGTGCATCTTCCGCGCTTAGCCAATTAAATCCGATGTTATAAGTACACTGCTAATCGTAAGAACTACTGCTAATCGTATGAATACTATAAAGTATACAATAATTGTACACTGTAGTACTTTAGTAGTAAGCTTAAAGACAAAAGCTTAATAGCTTTTAGTATTTGCGAAAGATTTGGAAACTACAACAACACCATGTAATGGCCCAGCGATTACTCGGTTTTATCATAAATTGGGCTTTAGAGACTATAGAAAATGCCAAGGTCGAATAAGTTTTTTATCAATGAAGACTGTATTTTGATTATGAACGAAATGCATTTTGGTCATGGAAGTCTGCTTGAAAGACCATGCTAAAGATTCAAGGCACATGGCACTTTAGGAGATAATAACGTATCTATACTTGAACATGGAAGGAAAAAATTGGAAGAAAATTATATACATACTTATATAGTATTACCTAGTTACATATATTCAATGCATACATACTTTGCGCGAAAAACCTTCCAAAGAAAGTTATAAAGAGAAGTAGAAATAATAGGTTGAAAGCCTCAATTATTATTAGCCTAAAATCAAGTATACGTCTAAAGTATTTACTGGTACTTTATATCACCGACGAACTTTATTTCTTGTTGCAGGGACCATGAGAATATGACGGACTCACCTCTCCACAGGAAGCCCAGCATGCCTTAAGTGTCTCCTTGAATTGCAATTGAATTGGAGATAAGTGGGCATTTGAAGACAGATTTTGAAAGCATCCCCTATTCCATTGGACAATCATCAACCAACTCGTCGGTGATAAAGGCATTGATAATGGACACTTTGATTGCCGTCACTACCCTCCCTCCTTACAAGTTCCTCCGGACATCTAGCTAAATATCCTTGTAAAATCATCATCGACGCGAAGACTTTATACGAATCCTTGCGGCGTATAAGAATAAATCTCCGGAGTCTTTGTATAAAAGTGATCACATTTATCAAACAAGATAGATCTCTTCTGTCTTATCCCAGATTTAGTTCCTGCACAAGCACAACTTATATCATTGCCGCCAAGATCTTCGCCGCCTGGCCTACCAAAATTTGAGTTAGTTTCTCCAGCCGCAGTGGAGATGTTATAATGTTTGAAGGGTTGTCCAAAGCAGCAGTGAAATTCCTGCTCGTTTTAAACGTTCCCTTTACTGCTCGTCTCTTGCAATGAAATTTCATTTCGTTGAAAACATTCAACTTCTGTAGATTGATCAAACACTGAGAACTTAGATTGCGTCAGAGGCAATATACTTTACTAGCTTTGAAACAGGATTTTCTCTCAAACACTGAAACAAGATAACTTTTCAAGCATTGAACAAGATTTGCTCTCAAGTATTCAAACTCGATACCATCTCAAGCTTTGAAACAAAATCTCCTCTCAAGCATTTCAGTGGTCGTCTACAGAAGTTGTGGACGCATAGCAAAATTTAAGAAATCAAAGCAAGTAGCTATACCTTCAGGCAAGCATTCTATCAAGAGAAACAACAAGAGAGTCCAGCTTGTCGGTCCTAATGACCCTTGTTGCTCCGGAGTATTTGTTTGTACAAGCGTAAGATATGAGAAAAGGAGAAGGAGCACAGAGAGCTTGGACATCCACATTAGCAATAAATATCAATTTAAATTTATTCGCCGCAATAAAGGCTACTTGTGAAACTTTCGGTCCTATTTCAAGCTTTCTGTTGCTAGTACGAGCAATAGTAGTAGTAACAGCAGCAACAGCAATAGAATCAGCAGCGGGAGTACAAGCAAGGAAGTTATATGATTCGGAAGGAATAAAAGTTGACAGGGAAAAAGAAAGATTTTACCGGGGAGGAAGAAGGTGCTTTCAAATTGGGAAAACATATAAGTGCTTGGAGGATCATTGCAGTTTTTAAAGCTACTTGAGGTGCATTCGACGTATTATTATCAGCAGGATTGTACTTATATCGTAGACTTGCATACGTATTACTGCAAACTGCGCCTATACTTATACAGGTATAGTTATAGGTCTGTATTTACCTTCGACATACAATATGGGTGCTGAATTTGTGCATTGTTATACTATTACACATGGATTACAGAGCCTTAGAGTGTAATATAATTGTATGAATATACATATACTTGCATACGTGCTAACTTACATAAGTGCTAGGTATGCTTATACAAATCTAATTTATAGTCAGGTGTGTGTCCTGAAAGAGTGAACAGGTTGGAGATTTATCGTTATAGCCCGAAAAAAGTGTTAACTCAATAATGTGCGAGTGGTTGAGGGAAGGATTTTAAAGGAGAGAGAGAGCATCTTGGCGACATTCCTGCTGCTCCTCTATCGCGCTGCATATCTCCACACCATAACCAAACCAGCAATACTGCACTACCCCACTAGGGACTTACATACAACTCTCCTTTCTCTGTCTACCAGACTCAAAGCTCTTGGAAATCACCCCGGATCTCTGGTGACAAGATAGGTTTCAAATAGTTACACTGCTACTACTGCTGTGACGCTCTTATACACAGTCCGATTACACAGTCCACACAGCTACTACAATCACAGTTCCTACAGTTTCAACGATGTAAAAAAGAAAGTTTGCCTAGAGAGTGGAAAACATTGGACGCAAAAAGAGAGGGAGAGTAAGTACCCCCAAAGAATTTTAAAGTCACTGTCACATATACTTCTCCGGTGTTATGTGTGTGCAAACATATGTGTGGACGGCCAAGAAATATGTGTGAGAAATCAAGAGGGAGTTTACTGTTGGAACGGGAAAGTTTCAAGATATCTACGAAGGAAATAAGAGCGTGGTGAAAACGAGACAAAATAGAAAAGGGAGGAAATCATTTTAAAAAATAGGGTAAAGGTAAAGAAAACGGAAAAAATAAGTGAAGAAAACGAAGGAAAATTAGTAAGAAAAAAGAAGTAAAGTAAGTAGGAAAAGCAGGAGAACAAGTGCAAAAAAGAATGGAAATAGGTAGCAGGGAGAGAAACAAATAGGAAGAAAGCTTTGTATAAAAAATTAGTCGGAAATCAGGCATGGACGGAATTCAAGAATGAAGCTTTTGTGAACAGGAAGAAAGTAAGAGCAAAAAGGCGTAAAACTAAAGAGAACGAGAAAGGCGGCGGTGTAAGGGAAAACTTGGGAGAACCAAGTGTTCCTTTCAAGTAATTAGGACATAAAATCTACGATGAATTTGGGATTTAGTGCGGACGAACGTGAATTACAAGCAATGGGACTTGAGAATGAATTTCACTTCTCTCCCGGAATGTCACACGTTCTAACTACGTCGGCAGCCGGAGGAGAAGCTGAGCCGGCAGTGGTGGTAGCACCAGAAGACCAATCAGTCAAGTTGGAACAATTTGTTAGCAACGAGGATTTCAACAGTAGTAGTAGTGCTGCCAGTGTGACGAATCACCTTCGCCTCAATCTTACCGAATGGCAAAAGTCCGAACTTCAGGGGCTGACCCCAGCTGGGATCCGCTGTCTCCTACATAGCTGGATTTCCCTGGCTAAAAATCCCATGTCAGGTAAACTGTAGATACATTTAATCATATGCATACTGATTATTTTACTTTATCAGCTTTATAACCACATTTGTCAACATATTTTGCGTCGAATATTGATTAAATTGAAATATTTTATAGATACTTAATAATAGTGTATCTGCTAATTTTACCGCAATAATAATTAGCTTGTTAAATAATAAATTGACTAAAATGTATGGAAACTTAAAAAATAGCTAAAATTAAAACTGAAATTTTAAAAATGCATTAGCTATTTTATTAACGGTTGACAAAATAAGATACCTAAATACCTATACATAAGTACGTAAGAATTCAAGCTGTAAAATACAGCACATTTAAATTTCCTGCAACATTTGTTATATTGACATGACATGAGACTTGTGGGAAAATAGAAATAAAGGCACGAGATGATTATTTTATGGCAGACATCCAAGGTTATTATTAAAATCGCTAAACCTCATCGACATATGCACTGATGCGGTTAACATTAATGGTAATGACATTCTACAGATTGCATATTTGTATCAACACAGTTTACAGTGCACACGTAATAGCCAAGCCAGCAAAGTACTTGTCTAATAAAATACGTTGTATCCAATACGTTAAAAGTTGTAGTGTATTTCTTTTTAAGAGAGATGATTTTGCCGGAGAGTCACTTTGTTATTACTCTTTACTTTATGTCCACGAAGGCGTGCAACTGAAAATATGCACATAGGCGCTGTTACTGTCTATGAGCGTCTCAAGACACAAAAACAATGTTCTTTTCCGGGATTTACGTAAGTCTGACATTGCTGAGATAATCAGCTTAGGTATGTATTACTACTGTTTCGAGTATGAACGTTATGCTAAAACATATGTGGGAGACGTTTTGTAGATACAAAATACATATAAGGCGCACGTTCTCATCGTTGTATTTGAAGCTTTTACTATAGATGAGAATGCACATATCATCGGTGGAGATGCAAAGCGGGCTATCACCATGTGCGTCTAGCTGCAAACTGGGACTTCCACCATCATTATAAGTGCATGGTATGGGATTACTCCACTATAATTTACAATTTCCTTGTAGTTGAAATTTTAAATACAAGCTCCCACCGTTATCAATTTGTAATGTAATTTAAACAAGTTATCTCCTCTTGCACTGGATTGATGGTGGATATCTTATTTTGCATTTAGGTTCAAATGGAGATAGCCCGCTTTACATCTCCACCGACTATGTTAGTAAATCGGTTTGTAGTTGAAAAATGGAAAAAAGACAAGTCTGGTGGTGGTACCCCAATATAGAAATACTTAAAATGACCAAACTATTTGAACTACACGCTCGACTCCGGATCCGATGCAATTGTAAAATATTTGAGCAGCTGCATAAGTATTTCTGTTGTTTCTGTGAGAGAGAATCCTTTATTAAATATACAAGGCAATAAAGCTGAAGTTTATGCAAAAAACATTCAAATATTTACATTTCAACTCCAAAGATTACCGTGCTGCTTGCTTAGGCTTTTGTAAAACAAAACGGATTGGTTTTGTTTTTGTCTACATGCAAGATCTTTTTGTGTTTTTCTGTATCTACAGATGTGGTGGAGCACAAACAAGGAAAATATTTGATTCTGCTTGAATTTCCACCACATTTCGACATATGTTCGCAGCGTTGTTAAATCAGAGATTTTTATGACTAAGCACAGCAATTTGTATTACCAGATACATTTTTTTAGAAATATCCCATAAGCAAAAACATATGAAGCTCTTCTTCATTTGGAGAGTACACAATAGTTTCATTGTAATTTAGTAACGCAGCAATTCCAGAGCAATTTTGTTTGGAAAACAGCAATAAAATGCAAAACAAGTATTATTTGCATAAGTTCTGCTTCGGTTATTGTCGTGTAAATCATGTTTCTCCATATGTGAAATAATTGCCCTGGGAAAGCGCTTGTAATTATTTGAAACGAGCAGATTCGTTTTTAATTTGTACCCGTGGCCAAATTCTACTCACTCTACTGTATTGCGCTCGTTCAAGTTTCTAAAATCAAAAGTTTGGAGATTCAGAATCATGCAATGCTTTCAGGCTACTTGTAAATTTTGTATTTACTATTTATTTATTTAGTTTTTAGTCATATTATTTTATTTCAACGTGTCAGTTGTTTTTACAGCAATATCGTAAAGATTAATGAATTTACCATTTCTCTGGATATAAAATTGTAGGTAGTTACATACATACATATGTATGTATAATGATTTTTAAATATGCCAATAAAGTTCACTTACTTCCACAAGCACCGTTCAAAATTTCATGTTAGCCAGCCCCCACGTGTTTGCATGTGTGTAGTAAGAACGAGGGGCATGTCAGATTTTTCCGGCCAAGCTTTCTATGAAAACATAAATCAAATTGTCAATCCGATTGAGGCAAAAGCTTTACATTTGGGAAAACACTTCCTGGAGATATATTTATAGAGTGTGAGAAGTTATCAGGCCTTTCGGATTTTTTTGATTTGTGCATATCTGATTGGGAACTTTGGGACTACGGCTTTCTGAATTTTACTTGTCAAAGTCCTGGAAATGCTTATTCTCACTATATTATTTACATATAGTGCGCACTATATGCATGTGTAAATATTATTGCATACGAGTATGCAATAATGTGTATACAATCTGTACTAAAAAGCTTGTTCCAGTGAATTATATTTCCATGTACAAAGCAGAGCTGTCACGAAGGGTTTATTACTACAAAATTCAAGTCTTATCGCAAAGGAAAGAACGTGTTGTTCTGCCTCCAGCGGAACATTTATTTCTTCAGGGGCAACGAGCAACAGGAAACAAAATACATACAAAAATAAATATGCATGTTGTTATTAGGATTGACAATATAAACAAAAATACATACGTAAGCCTTCAGCGCTTTTTCTAAATTGCGAATTATTTACCACACTTTATACATCGGCATTTAATGATTTCGGTTCTGGAATGTTAATTCCTGGCCTTTTGATTCCAAAACTGCCAGAAGGTGATTACCGCCGTGGTATGGGAGGCACGTCAAAGGAGAAAATTCTTGTGGAGAAAGTTCCTCGAGAGTGTTAATAGACAGGAAAACAAATATATATGTATATCCATCTATGCACACATAGTTATATGTTTGTATGTATACAAGTACAAAGAAAGTTTGCGTTCGTATACCTGCATTATATGAGATACTTTATTAGTCAAAGAGAGTATCCTTAAAGAGAAATCATTAAGGAAACCTTAGGGCACAAACTTCAAAGAGTCAAAAATAACAGAAATGGGTATATGAAAAAATCAAAGCGTGTACTATACGTAGAGAATATCCGTACAAATATAAATATATCTGTATAAATATATATATATCCTCGGTGGAGATGCAAAGTGGGCTATCTTCATGTTGCAAGATGAGATATCAACCATCAATTCAGTGCAAGATGGGATATCCCATTTAAATTTGCCTTAAAAACTGAACACGGATGAAGTATGTATTTATTTCAACTGCAGGGCTGTAAATTATAGAAAGTTATCCCATACGTTGCACTGACAATGTTGGTGGTTGTCCCACTTTGCAGCTAGACGTATATAGAGATATTACACTTTGCATCTCCACTGACGACACATTGAAAAACATACAAAAATGCACACGTGTGAATTTTTCCTTTAACTATGTACATTAAAAAGAGAAAAGGTATACGTAAGGATACATTTAGGGTAATTAGATCACTCGGAAATGTACTTTCTATCTAATATTAGATTACATGTCCATTTTAAAAGCTACTGACACCTTGTAAAAGAGAGACATGTACACTTCAAAGGGAGTCAAAGGACTGGGAAATTGAGGTAGAGCTGCTGTTATTGATTTGAAATTGGAAAACAGGCATATGAACATAGCAGTGTATGTACGTAATACACTTACAAATATATAAACTTATACATTGGTGCTTGTACATATATATTGTGTATACTTACATATGTGATAATTAAATTTATGTGTATATACATAAAATAAGTATATATTTATATTATATATATATCAGTATACTTATTTATTATAGTGAGAATTTAGTTGTCTCTATATGTATAGTGTATATAAGCAATTGTTATATAGTATGTATATAAGTGCATACAGTGCACACACGCAAAAGGGAACAGAGACCCTGACACCTCCGACCTGACGAAGACAAATGACAAGAGCAGATAAGACGTCGCAGGTAAATACAACATGGTGTTAACCCCAGATAAAAATATGTACATTACACGCTCCCCCCTCCGTTTTCCTTTCTCTATTATCTTATCGTGATGCACGTCGTGTCGCCATCATTCCCAGTAATGCATTTTTAATAGCCCATCCACATAATCCATGTCTTATTATGGGAATCCGGACAATTTTTCAATTACACTGCAACCTATATGGGTGTGAATAGCTATGTATGTATCTAGTTATTATTAAATTTGCAATTGGACTGCTGAATTGTCGTCATCTCAATATTTCAAGTACATCTGCTGTTTGAATATGATCTCTCTAAAAGTAAAACTGACATTAGTAATTTCATTCTCAATTATTAACAGAATGTTCATACTAAAAAAGTTTTTTTTACAATATGTAGAAAAATATCTTTGGTATGGTATAACAATAAAAGTTGAGAAGAAGTTAAATAAAAAAATTCTAAGAATAATAAACTTGATGAAACGACAAAAGTATTAAATTCAGCAAACACGCCTACGCGCCTGCTACGTATGACCACCATATTCCCTTGTTGCGAAAAAAATAAAATTTTCCAGTCCATTAGTATTCTAACAAAGGAGTTCTAACAAAAGTAAAAACTTGTTGAAAATCGCTTAAAAAACTGTGTTGCAAAAAGAAGAAGGAAGAAAAAAGTTATAAAACTGAAATGTATGTACATCTATAAGAAAGAGGCAAATTCTGGGAAGACCATTAATTTTCCGTATGATTAGCATTTGAATTCGACATCTCCCCTCCTCCTCATACTCAGACTCTCCAAGGGCTCCTCATTCTTCTGCTCTTCGTAAAGAATAACAATGGAAGCACGCATTGTCGTAATAGAATGTAAATACTCTAGTAGTCAAGTGCTCACAAGTGCTACTGCCATGCTGCTGGTCTTTTGAAGTTGCAGAAAAGTAGCCTTCTCGTTGCCGTCTGGAAGAAATGTCTTGCTATACGTACAAAAGTGTGCGGAACATGCGGACTTAAAAAATGGTGAAAAATAAAGAGCGGAAAAATAACTTTCCAGCCAACAAAAAAAACCAGCGATCACATTAAGAAGCTCACCATTTTGCTAGAATTGCTCTTTTTTATTGCTGCATTCATAAGAAGCTGTTATTAATGGGAATGAAAATGCTTTTCTGAACAAGAAATGCAAAGGATAACTAATAAAAGAAGAATCACTGGGATGGACACTATCCAAAGACTTGTTTAAATTAATATAAATGTATTTATTATTCATGTTTTAGATTGTAAATTTCAACTTGAAATGTAGAAATTTCGAAATTATAGTTCAAATGTAAAAATAGATAAGTTGAAACAATTAAATAAATAAAATAAATTATAATATATATATATATAAATAATAATGAGATCATAATTTAAAATTAAGTAAATACTGCAGACTGCAACCAATGATTTTAGGACTATTGACACTACGTTCAAAATCAAGCGAAACCAAATAAAAAACAGTAAATTTAGTCCTCATACTAATACGGGAAATGTAGGAGTAACATTATTCAAAGTCCTTCTGACGTTATCACTACATATAACAAGTGTAAAAATTTAACAATGTAATGTGAAAATGCAATAGTGAGAGATGTAATCAATATCCCAGAGTCCCGGACCCATGTTTTACATTCTGATTATACACCTTATCATGTGTAGTACAATGTACCACAGCGAATTCAGTGAAAGCGGTCCGCTTTTCTAAAGGACATTGTCGCCATATATGACTTTTAGTAGTAATACCTATACGTAAAAACATTTCGTATTTCTTCTGCACGTTCTTCAGCATACATGCAATACATACATAGTTTTAAAAAGTTATCCACACCCGAGCATTCCTTCGCCATGGAAATAATTCTTACGTCAACGCCATACAATCTTCATATTGCAATGAGCAAGACTCCATTTGTTGTATTGCGCGCGTTGTTCTATAAAAATGAATTGTGGCCGTAGGCAGAGCGGCGAAAATTCTTGGTCATATGGACATTCTAATGCATGCAGTTCAGCTCGTCGTTATCATTTACATTCCTATCGTTGCTAAAAGTGGTAACCGTTGTAGAATTTAGGAAATTTAATACTTTGGATACGCAAAACCCAGGAAATTGTTGCATTCGGCAACGTCACGATTATGAATATTAGCTATGTACATATGTTTATGGGAAGTAAAGTCATATTGCATTATTACAAATGCACCTATATCTTCAATATATTTTGTATTATATACATATAGATAGTACATAAGCGCTGGTCTACTGTGCTAAGGATTCGGTGGAATACAACTCAGCTATGCACTATCAGGATTTCATAAGTGTAACAATATATAAAGAATCATAGTCCACGCTAAAAGTTACAACAGTGGGCTCTTTTGTTCTGAAACCATAATTTACCAAAAAATTTCACTCATAAATTTCACCCGCTGCACACATCGTGGACTCCTGGGAATGTGAGCCGGGAGCAGCTCCTCATTTCTTTTTGTTCTTCTGCTTCTTCTAATTTTACTTGTCTTCGTATTATACGTACATATGAAGGTAGCTCTTTTTGCACTTGCTGGGAACTTTTATATGTACTCGGAGCTGTAGCTAGTCCACCTAGTATATGAAGTATGGCATGTAAGTGCATATGTATACAGTCCGTTGACAATAGTAATACCTTTTTATCATACCACCACTATCCCCCTTAATAGTTCAAGGCTCAACTACTCACCCATTTCGATTAATAGCAGTGGGGAAAAGCCTCACCGCGATGCACTTCTCTGTTCCATTCTCCTTTTTCTATTCCATTCTTCTGAGAAGATCATAGCTGAAATAATATTTATACATTAAACATATGAAATGCTGTAACTTACAATTAGGACCACAAAGCCGTGTGATTAATGATCCCGCTTTCGACCTCATCTTTTAAATGGCAAAGCAAATCGAAGGCAACGTTTGTTTCTGTATCTCGTAGTTTTTATACAGATACAAACAACAGTTATGTACATACATACGCTGTATATAAACGTATCTATATGAGCGGGGGGAAAGTTATTAATGAGCCCATTTTTAGTTTCTGTGTATCCACCACCAAGTCAGTGTGATAGTTTCACTACAGCAGTCATCATCACCATCAAAATTCTGTAATGTGGATATTTTTCTTGTGATTTGATAAACCTACATATGTGGTGTTAGAGCAGAATACTATTTACTATGGATTTAGTCGATTCTGTCATTTAAAAAACTTCCAAATGGCGGAAAAATGTGATATTGACCCTTGTTATAGGCATCGGCTTAAAGTGTTATTTCTGAGAAAGGTCGTAAGGTCATACGTAATGCCATTGAGAATATTAGATTGCATTCGAAAAATGTTCTTTACTCTCTAAATTATTGTTGCTTTATAGTTGAAATAAAACGAAATTTAAACTCAAATTTTTTGAATTTTGCTATATTTTTGGTTAGGTTTAGACAAAATTAATTTAAAAAAATAACTGTAGACGAGAGTTTATTTTTTAATTAAAACAAATGGTTGAGTGATACTACCTTTGAAAAATTAAGTCGTACACAACGTTGAACATGATATTTAAATAATGGAATCTTATTTTAGTTAGTATTCCGCACTTCATAAAAAAGTGGATACAAACAATTTTGTATTAAAATGCACATAAAGGAATTTAATGTGAAAATAATACGTACGTATTTAAATAAAAAAGTAATTAAAATGCATCTCCGCAGCTCCAAAAGTGAGTAATATTTATTCAAGGCAGCTATCATTAGCAATAATCATTGGAGATGGAGAACGGTTTAAATTCCAAATCTCTCGACACTTTCCTCTATAAAAAATGGCTGTAATATAAGAAACGTAGGAGCTTAGGGCAATTAATTCAAGAACTCAACACCTTCTTCGAGGCTTAAAGTCTCCGATGCGAAGTCCAACCAATGGAAGATTAGAAGAAGGTTGAACTGACGATGAGAGAAACTCTTCTGCGTATTTAAACAAACCTTAATTGCTCCGTACCACACGGCGGCTCATCCATGTAATATCCAGGTACTTGTAATTCGAAATGAAGGGTTATCCTACACTAGGAAAGGATGAATCTTCTAAGAAATCCCGTATATTTGCCTAGCGCATCAGAGCCATTTAAATGATACAAGTGTAAAAGTATGGCATGGGAGAAAGTCCGTTGCTCCGGGGAATTCTGACTTCCAAATACTTTATTTCTCGACTATGGGTTTTTAACGTATAATTAAACTTGTTAGGTATATATAAATGAAAGTTTGTATACGTTGAGAGAATATGTTCAGTACGTTGTGTAGCATTGTGAGAGGATATATTGTTCAAGAATAATAGGGATGAAGATCTAAAAAGTCTCATAAGAAAGATACTCAGCGGAGCTAGATTTTTGTAAGTTTCGATTAGATTATCATACATTATACGGAGCCTGAACGACGGATAGACTTGTCGGATGGGATTACAAATGGAGATTTTATTCTGAATATGAATTACCCGCAACACCTTGAGGAATCCAGGATCTGTGGTCTCATATTTGGAATAAAAATGTGGTGGCGTCTTCTCTTCTCGTACACCAAAAACCTGTACAAGGATGTTTATAAACCTTTTTAGTATGTTTATAAACCCTCTTAGAGTGTTTATAAACCTTTTTAGTATGTTGATCTTCCTATATTTTATAAGTACAATTACATGCATATTTCCAACAAAAGCTATGCATATACCCAGATATAGTAAAAGGCACCATCTGACAACTACTTACCTAATAAAAGAATTTATCAGTCAAAATTTGCTGAAAAGAGTTAGCTAATGTGAAACGCAGTATGCAAATTTGAACGAACTGGCATTCCATACAGAGCGGAACATGCAAAGGCCATCAAGTGAGCATCCTCTGTATATGTGTAACATGGAAGTAATGATGGCGTTGCTAAATACATATATGTACTTCAGAAAATTCTCGGGGAATAAATAATAAAGGCTATAAGCATAATAATAAAGGACTCGCAGTCCTCCCGTAATAGCTTCAAGATTCTTCTGTTAATTTTCCAGTTTACTACAGCTTTCAGACTGAAGGACAGTGAAATTATAAATTACTTTAGCCGAATTAGTAACACAAGTTCCTGGAGAAAATTCATTTGCAATTTAAATTAAAAACTATACTTTACGCCGTGAACCATGTGTATTTTCAGTTAATACTAAAGGATTCTAATTGTGGGTATATACTATACTGTAAATATAGCTACATGCTAGTATATAAGTATATATAGGTACTGACATTTTAAGCTGAAGATTTTCTAAAAAGGTTTTCGCCACACACCCTGCCGTATTTTATACAACGCCACGACATAGGAACATCTTCCACAAGGACCTCCTTATGAGGCTTTATGCCCCGGACATTTATTTCTCATTACCCCAATTGAATCCATAAGTTTTCTCTGAGTGAGCTGAGCGCTCTGGCCGAGTAAACTGTAAAGCTTAATTTAACTAAAGATATAATGTTTATTTTTCCATTAGTATAGGACACGGTTGTATTAAAAATGTCGTTATAAGAATAAAAGGAATATTATAAGAATCTATTACAGAAAGTATAAGAATCTATTAAAAATAGTATAAGAATCTCTTACATGCCAGATATACAGATATACATATCATCGGTGGAGATGCAAAATGGGTTATTTCCATGTGCGTCTAGCTGCAATGTCGGACATCCACCATCATTGTACGTGAAACGTATGGGATAACTTCACTATAATTTACAATTGTCTTGCAGTTGAAATTTTACATGCAAAAGCTCCCTCCGTTTTCAGTTTTTAAAGCAATTTAAACGGGATATCCTCTATCTTGCACTGAATTGATGGTGGATATCTCATCTTGCATTTAGGTTCAAATGGAGATTCCATCTCCACTTTCCATCTCCACCGACGATATATGTATAGCATTATAACATATATAAACTCTTTGCTTTAAATGTGCAATGTTATTATGCGAAGCAAAATTTCTGCTTTACGAACTGCAAACTCCAGTTTCTAACCCAATTCAAGTTACATCTTACGGTATTGCACGGCTATAAATACATTCAAATGTCACGCCTGCTTGCCATTCCTGACACTTGATCCTGCAGAATCAGCTGTAGTGCTGCTCTTGCTGAAGTTTTTTTACCCTTTTATAGGTTTTAATGCTTTTTGTTATTACTTTATGTACCAATATGTATATAAAAAGATGGAGATCATATGTAAACTTCTTGCTAAAGTTGAATAGCTTTATGTACGACTAATTCTATAGAATAAAGTATTATAGATATACTGTTCTGCTGACTTTCCTTATCTGCAAACAACCGATCTTTCCATATTTTTTTCAAAGTTTTTTGCTCTTATTTCCGTTCGTACTGGGATCGGCGGAACCATCATTCAGCATGAAAGGATTGAAGTTCCTTGATTCTTAAGAGACTCGCGTTGTCACTTTATTTATGACAGATTGTCATTGAAAAGTAAAGGCTTGAGGACACTTTGGGATACTGATTCCTCCTCTATGTAACTTGCCAAGTCCATTTAATCTGGAAATATTCAGAAAAAAATCCCGTCCACAGTTGTTGCATAAAGGAGAGCAGAAGATGATGACAGGAGGATTGAAATGTTGGAGGAGGAAGTGAAGTCGTGCAGAAAGTACTTGGGTGCATTTTTTATTTTTGAAAACCCGACCATTGACAGGTCGGAGCTCACTTGATGATAACAAAACTGTACTCACATACAGTTACGCACTGTGTGCAATTGGCAGCAGCAGATCAACACGAAAATATCGGGAGGGCCTGGGAGGTGAACGTAAAAAAATCGTCAAGAAGTTTGGGAAGACAAAATATCTTCAAGAAGCTTGAAACACAAAATACAGAAGAAGGCTCTTTTACTATTTGGAAATTCGGGAGGTACTACAAATCAACAGAAAATATCAAGATCACCCGAATACTCTTGGGTATATAGCAAGGCACATACATTGAGCGTTTAATTTTATTTTCATTTTCGACAACAACAAACTTGGATGACAGACAAAAAAAGGTCTGTGACTGTTTTTGTCAAATGTCAGCACTTTTTATCAGATCAGGCATATAAAAAAGTTATCACAAACGTGTGCACAAACTCCTTGGATTTTTTCCCCACCCAGAGCTGAAATATTTTTTGAACCGGATCCGTGGTAGCAGGTGGACAGCTTATCAATGACTTCCTTTCACCCTCCATTACCATTTTGATGTTGGGAAAGGAACCAGAAAAGATAAATTAATCATTTTTAATCTGCAATATTCGAATCCTATAATGGCTTTGCCAAGTTTACATTTTTCTTGGAAATATATTGCTAAATAGCCTACGTAAGGCCAAAAAGACTTTTTGCGCTCATAAACGTCTTGATCCTGTTATTTGCTAGACAACGTGTACACTATGTATTAGCTTAAATCATGCTCAATTCTAGAATTTAATTAAAGAAACTAATTTTTTAATAAATCATAAATTAATGAAGAAATAATGTCGAATTTTTAATACAAATCTACCGGAAAGTAATTAACAAACTAGCTATTTTGACTGTAATAAAATCAATGAAATTCATCGCCGACATTCTCTCCAAAGTATGAAAAATACCAACTTTGAATCCCGTGTTGGCCAAGGAATGAACTTGTGAAATCCATTGTTTTAAATCCCGACTACCCTTCCCAGCCAGCACAATATTCCTTTTGAGTTCTCTCAGTTCCTCGGGGATCAAGTAAGCCTTTTCGTAGATGGTTGAGAAGAAGAAAATGACATCAAAAGCAACTAAATAATTAAATATTCCGACGATAGGGTTGTAATTGAAAAATTGGATGGCGGCAAATGTGAAGACGATGGCTAGCGTCAAAGAGAGAATTTTCAAGGAAAAAGTATTCTGAGCATTACTGGCATTGTACAGCCCGACAATTAGTTGAACCTGTCGGGCCTTCTTGTATGCTGTGTTGATGGAGGTCGAGGGAGTCGTTCGAGAAGCACTGACACTAGAAATTAACAAAATAGAAAGAAATTGCAAAAAAGAAGTAAAAGGCAAAATATTAATACCATGGCCATATTCCTACAAAATTGTCTCCCGCTTAGAACTTCTTAATTTGGTACAGATGAGCCCTTTCCTTCAGGTATAAAACAACACGGAAGATTGAGGCAAGCCTTAGAATACCTAATACGATCATTAATATAAATGTATACAAACAAGATGGTTTTAACAAACGTACGCCGAATCCAGCTCCAAGATTACTGCCTTCAGAGTCGCGCTCAATTTTTCAAGAACGAGGAGCTGAAGCAGGAAGGGGAAGTACATCGAAGTGACCCAAATCAACATGAAAAACCCTTCGGCCATCAATAGTAGAGCTAATGAAATGAGATTTCGGTGTTCTTGGGGCAAAAGTGAGTAGAGAAGCTGAATGGCATCGGACTCTACTGCAAAGAGCATCACGCCCACTAATACTCCCGAGCACAACATCAAGGGAAAGAGCAAAATTGCTATTTCTTGCATTGATAAATGTGTTAGATGAAGCCAAAGCGGTGCCGCCGATTCTGTCAATACACAAGAATAAGAAAAGTAATAGTAGAAGATATATAAAAAAAAGTTAATTATAGCTGAACAACAGAAGCAAAATAATACATAAAGCTTCATTAAACTTACTTTTATAATTCTTTATACTATACAACAAGGTTAATTAAATTCCCAATTACCCGCTTCGTTCTCACTGAAAATTTCATTAAACAAGCAAATGGAAACGTCTCGCTCTCTCCAGCAAGTATTACAGGCCCAGAATATCGTCGTTATACTGTAGACGCAACATAGGAAATGAACACTGGAGTGTGCCACAACTAAATATTTCTTGGGCCATAGAAATGCCTGTAGGAATCTTACACAGATGTAAAGACTATGAAGACTTGCTAGCGCAATGTAAGATTTCCAGATTAATTCTCGTCTGGGAGAAGCTTGTTTATGGATTTTAGCTCTCTCATAATCCATTTGTAATGGCAACAAATTCAAGTAGCAACATAAACTTAATGCTTTAAAATTGAGCTTGTTCTGATTTCTAGTCAACATTATCTCTAAAGAGTTCTACTCTCCCTTTTCTTATACGAAATAAACCTCGTTGAATTTTTTGAAATTGAATTTTGATTTGAATTGGCTGTACTATATAATAAACTAACTCTTTGATATTTCCGTAACTTAAAATATTGTTCGACTTTGCTTTAACACTGTATGTCGCACACTGCCCCGTAATTATTAAAAGAAATTGAACTACCTATTATTGTACGTCGATATACGCATAGGTATGCTAATTGTTTTAGGAAGAGGGAACAATGGTGAATCGGTGAATGGCTACAAAGTCATGCAAAAAATAGAACTAACTCACTGATAGACCTGACTACTACATAATAGTTGTAAAGAGAGCAATTATTTAAACATACATGGATGATTATAGCAAAATATAAAGCCTTAAAAATATCGTTTCCGTTTCTTGTAATACCAACATTTCTGTCAATTCTGATAAGCGAATAGATTTCCTAGGAGTAATTGTTGTATTTGCAAACGTTTTAGACGTCATCATTCAGTAGTAGTATATCGACGTTGATGAGACAAATGTAACTATCTGCACAGTTCCTACTACTCAAGAATGACTGCTTTTAAAAGATATTCCACATACATTCAAATACAAAATGACTGTCGTTTAAAAACATGACATATTTGTTTAGATTGGCAGTGCGAATATACGGCAAGCAAAATCAAGCTCAAAAACTACTGCTAAGTCATGCGTGTAGTAGATAGGGAAAACATTCCATTAGTTTCTACCGCATATATGTCTGCAATCTTAAATAAACGAGATAGTTCCTTTTTATTTCCAAACTTTAAGAATAATTTTTTAACTGTAGTGATGATTGCATGTTAGCAACTGTGGAGATAGTCATATTTGCCTCGTCACGGCGACATGTATCCCAGAATTAGATATTTACTTGTAAGGCTAGACTATGTCGACTAAATTACATCATAATTGTGCAAACAACCTGGGCAATTGTGAACTAACATGCAGGAATCGCCAGCTTAATCACTACACCATTTATTTGCTTATAAACGTTTTGTGCAAATATTCCGCACGCCCGGTTCATATGTTCAGGAGATACACAATTAAAATGAAATTGTATAAAAGAAAAGGTCTTTTCAATAAAATAGTAGGGATATGACATACTAGCTTGCCCTAATATTCGTGAAACTAAAGAACAAATTGCTATGTCCTTCCTGATCTGATTTACTTTGCTTCAAAAGTAATTAATTTTATACAAGAATTTCATCCATTTCGTCGGTGGAGATGCAGAGTGAGCTAACTCCACTCGGCATCTCTACCGACGATTCCATATGTATGGAGTGGCGTGTGGCTCTTAAGAAGTGTCAACACCCTTTATCAAAATAACGAATGGAGTGCAACATATTTACAGTGACACATCAACATTCAATGAAATGCTTGACAAAAAAGTTGGGTTCGATGAAACGTTATTTGATCACAAAGCGGTTGATTCCGGCTCGAGAATGATTGCAGTATTATGTAGATATTTGATTTCGCTGAATACATGTGCCATTTAAAGATTATAATGAAATCAATTTCGCTTCAATTTTCTCCATACACCAAATCACAAAACGAATGTGGAGGTGGAGGTGACAAGTATTTTAATGACTTCCTAGCTGGATATTAACGGCTGACTCATTCGATTTGTGAATCTGGGAACTGTGAATTCGTATTGAAAGGACGGCAGAGGCTTCAGGCAGAGGTATTTATTAATTCAATATTGCCCTTCTTCGGTTTCGGTAGACAACATTCCGCTAGTGGGAATTCACAACTTTTGGGAAGATAGAAGAGCGTTCTGTTAATGACAAAATCCACTTTCGACATCATATACTTATGCCATACTTTCGTCTTTTTATTCTCGCCTTCGTTTAGAATTAATAGTATTTAAAGCCTTTGGAGTTGATTTCACATCCAGGAATCACTCAATCAAATCAAATTCTTTTTATCTTTTTCATCTGGCGTCGAAATTGCTCGGTGTAATTCTCAAAAGAATAGACTTAATGAAAAAGAGAAACTATTAAAGGATCTCAAAAGCGGTCCCAATTACACAATCAGCTTCTCTAATCAACATGAAAGGAGCTACGTATATACGATTTCACCGCCAGTGTCAAATTTGTAATGAAATTTTCTCTCCTTCCAATTTAACGCTTTTTCTATTTCGCCAAACAATTAAAGTGCTATATTACACCTCGTCATTAAATACAACTTCAATATTTTTTTAAGAAATTACAACCAATTTATTTTATTTGGCTAGTTAATTTCAAATATGTCCGTAAAAGCAAAAAATGATCATTGTTTGTTGTTGTTCGTGATATTAATTTTGACATTAATTGACAAAATTAACGTTGGAATAATGATGATTTTTGACAAACATGACAGAGCTATTCTCAGAAAGCATCAAAACAATACAAATCAATTCAAAACAAATAAAATGAGTGCAATTTGAATGGTCTCCACAAGTAAGCGAAATGAGTTTTTAATGTACAATGGAAACAAAGAAAATGCAGAATTAACCAAGAGTGAATATTCCGTCATGATTTATAATCTTCATATATGAATTTATTCCTATCAAAAATATATGTTTTCACAGTATTTATGAAAACCAAGACCAAAAAAGGGTTTTAATAGTCATAAAATATTGCTTACCTTTAGGATGAAAGAAGAAAAACGGAATTCAGTTGGTCGGAACCCTAATACTCTGTAGGCTTGACAGTCGTAAATTCTCCCTATATGACGGTCCTCTCCTATAAATTCCACGGTTACCCAAATAAAATTTTCTTGTTCCTGAGTTTGTGTAAAAACATCATATGTACGTACATATAAGGGACATGTGTATGTGTGGGAGAGCAGGTAATGTGTACACAAGCTTAAGTACCTCTATGTGTAGTAGTACATGGGTAGATTTTCTGGAGAAAGAGGCAGCCACGTAGAAAACCCAATTTTTCTCTTTTCTTCCCCAGACTGATTTCCTGTTGTAGCACATAAAATCGCTGGGAAAAATATGCTCGGTCTTAAATTTTGTTGTGGAAGGATTTAATGATCATTGATGTATGCCCGGGTGTGCTGTATGAAGAGAATACTAATAACTCCACGTTAGAGCTGTCAAAACCTTTACGTTCAGGCACTTATCATTAAATACAGCTTATATTTCATAAGCTTTGGATCTGAAACCGACAAGCTTTTAGTTACTAAATGTCAAGAAAATTTAACTTCAATAATGACTTGAATGGGAACATTTCTTCATACAAGAAAATCTTTCCGAATTATGTTGTCACAATGGGGCAAATTCAATAATTAAACACAAAAATTATATCTATATATTTATTTTTAACGTATTTTTGCCGTAATATAAATGAAGTAAAATGTAGATATAAAAAATGAAGACGCATTCCAATTTGTCTCAGCATTCCCCAAATTTCCGTCGATTTTTACAGCTCGAGCTCGAGGCTCGAAGTGATAAATCGAGATGAGGAAATGCAATTGTCCCGATCTGTTCCAACTTGATTCATGATGATGAATTGGAGTACCTTGAAACTCCGGGATCTGCTAAACATTCCCGGTTTTTATACCAAATATCGAAAATTCGATTTATTTCCTATCCTCTCCTCCACGTCTGAAATTTTAAGTCCATTACAAACATACCGAGCTGGCTTTACATCGTGGGAAGACAAATCCCCTGAGCATCTTTATTTGAAGGAGAATGACGTCAGTATAGAAAATAACTACGCATAGGGATCATATACATATTGATACTTACTTATGTACACAACACACATAGCTAACGATAAATATGTGCATCTTAGTAGTGTAAATATCAAAATATGGTTGCTGAAGTGATCTTTATTTCGGTCTTTTCTGTAACTTTTCCCACACAAGACGACTCACAGTACATAGACTGTAAACACACATTTTATTTATTATATATTATTATTTATATTTTCAGTATTTTATTCTTATGAATAAGAATAAAATACTAAAAGATAAATATTTTGCAAGTATGTACCTAACTCAATGTAAAACCAATTTTGCAACTAAAAAAGAAGTTTGTATAATTGAAATCAACGATGCTTTTAATGGTTTTGGACGCAGAGTTTGTTCTTGACTTGAGTTTAACTCAGGAGCAGCAGGTCTATTATCTAATTTAAATATTCAAGGGAAGATAAGGTGGAGAGAGGAAGAAGAAGAAGTGTGAAACAGATGAAATATAAAGTTATTAGCGTGGATATTGATATATTGCTTGGTAGAGGGTTCTTTAAGTACATAATGGCAATTGAGCAATCAAGTTGTAATCTTTTATTGCAGGACCCCACTGTAATGCCACTTGGGACGAGATTTACTGCTGGCCCGCCACTTTGGCGGGTGACACTGTCAGGAGGCCTTGCTCGGAAGTTATGAAGGATGATGCCGACATAGATGCCCAAGTGATTCCAAACCTCGTTGGTAATGCAGGCAGTGTGCCAGTCATTTACTTTACTTAACTTACTAGGTAGTTTAATTCATCTTCCTCTAGACTGCTACACTGACTCCCCGTCCTCCTCAATAATGATTACCTATTACATTTCCCGTTCAGGTCTATCTCATTTGTCATTCTCCTATAGACATCTCGTGTGCTCCGTATGCTCTAGCCCTTGCATCTCCTCCTGTACCATAACAGAATCCAACTTCTGCATCCTAAAACCAATAAGATACACTTGTTTTCATGTAGTAGTATACTTTAGAGCTGTGAAAACATAAGGTCCGGAGGGAAAATTAAATTTAATATGTGGAATATTTCATTGATTTCCCGGATCTTATCTGGCGGAACGCAGGTGATGCGTATCGAATCTGCTCCGAGGATGCAACCTGGTACTGGGGCAACTGGACCAATTATAACGTATGCCTGAGTAGCATTGCGGATATACATCAGGCAAGTTTTAATGCTGCTCTTACATTTTAATGCTATCACGTAATTATATTCTATCAGCTTTAAGCTATGATGGAGCACCTGTATCAATTTCAGGGATTTTTAGGTATAGGTTAGAGTCCACTTGTTAGTAAATCGGAATTTAGGATTTAGGAATATTGAAAATGATGAAGGAATTCGTTCAAAAATGAAATATATTTTTTAAAACTAATTAAAATAAATTTCCAAGTAACGAAATAGATTAACATTTTTAAACGTAATTACAAGCAAATATTTTAAGTTGCATTTATATGCCAAAATTTGTATTAAATATTCCATTTCCCACTTTATTTTCTCATTCTCATAATTACAACGTAAAACAAATTACATTTAACATTATGTAAGCTAGAAAATGTGGACAAAATTTTCCCGCCGTTAAGAAACTTCCATAAAAGCGTCATCCCTCATCACATAGAGAAGTTGGCATCCCAGCTCCTTCATTCAGTAATGCAATGCAAATACATAGGTTTTACTTCTCCATACGTCTAAATATAATTAAACGATCTTGATCGCACTTCAGTTGGTGATATAAATGATCTTGTTAGCTATTACAATTATTGCATTTAGATCCTTAAGATAAGATGATTTTAAAATTTGAATATACACGAAAATTCGTCCACAGAGTCTCCGGTACTTTATAAGTATAAATAACTACAGGTCCGTACATACAGGCTCAAATATACGTAGATAAATACTTGTATATAGATATAAATGCATACATTTATGTATTTGTGTCTTAATAAGCTATAGGCAAAACATTTGCTTTTACTTTAACTATACATAGTGCGCATAAATTCCTGACTGTAAGAAAGGTTGATCGGCATTAGCCGACATCCTTATTTTATTTTCTCGCATGAAGTTTGTATTGCATGGCGTCACGCTACTTCGACATAGACTAATAAATTACTCACATTCATGCCCGCCTTTAGCATCTATAAAGATTTTCATTATTTCATACCCACATCTCTGCTGAAACTTCCCTGCTTTTACTCTTTTGGCTGTGCGTACACATTTTACACACAGAACTTTGAGTCGAGTGAAACTTTTCCAACCCAAGCCAAGATGATGATGATATTATGGAAGCTACTACTACTACTGTGTATAGGGAGAAAACAAGTTAAAACCTTTTCCCAAAGGATCTCCTCCTGCTATAGCTCAAAGAGAGTATTAGTAATACGATTATGCATGTGTGATTCCTCGGAGGAACGAAATGCAGTTATTGCAATCATAGCTCAACGCTAAACTTTGTTCATAATTTGACCAAGAATTTCGATGATCTTGTATTACATGAACCACGATTCATGCACGCTAGCTTTCTCTTCTTCCTCCACGCTTGAATGTCAAGCTTTAAATATTTCGATTTGCAACTTTAATTTAAGAGCGTAGTTTCTTGGTAAAGTAAATTAAACTTTCTGATTAACTTTAAGCTCATTTTCTCTCGCTTATTTTTAAAGCTTCTTTTCTAAGAACTAGTAATTTCAGAACCATATCCTCTAACATTTCATTTAGAATCTTCGAGTGCTTAAAAGCTAATTTTAGAGCTGATTTGATAGAAATACAGATCTACAGTTTGTGAAACGCTTCACAAAAATAATAATTAAATGCAATAGTACCCAATATTATCCACAATTTTTTCAACTTTAAAATTCTGTCAACACACTTGCAACCAATTAGCTACGCTGCACAAGAACTTTATTACGTTAGTACTTTATTACATTGAAATCGTTGCCATTAAATATGTTGGCGAAAGCTGCTCAACGTACATAAATATTTGCAGTAAATATATTTTTCGTAGGTCAGTCAGTATTCAACATTCTAAAATCCTCGAATAACTTACTAAATTCTTTAGTATCTTATCTTCGGGAATGCCAACAGAATATGAGAAGTATATGCGTCTAGACTAATTACAAGCGGATCTTAATAACTTTGTTTTTGTTCCTGTTTCATGGACCATGAATGACGGCATGCTGATAATTCTAAAACGACTTGATTCAGGTCATTGATATCTGAAATCCCGTCATGTTTTAATGATCTTCTTGAGTTACTGCCAACATATACGAAAAGCTACAGCGCACGCAAACTAAAACAAAGCATGATAATAGGGAGTAGATCTTTAAGACTTAACTTGTGTGTATGTATATATAAAATTACCGCCACATATTTTTTCTAATATAGAATATTCAAATTAAACGTATGTACGTACATTATAAATGATCGGAACATGACAGCATAAAACGAAAGTTAAACAAAAGCCCGCTACACACAATTAGATGAGAACGGGCTTGAGGGGCCTCTATAAACTTGGAAGCTTCGTTTGAAATTGTAAATGAACACAAAATTGAATTAATAATCATGCAGGTGCTCACTAATTATTTAGACAAACTTACTTACAATCAGAAGCGGCTCATCTGTGTAATACGAAAGTTCAAGATCTCCGTTTGCTATTTTGATTTCATTTCTACACGTGGTTATGCACTACGCTTATTGCATTTAGTTTGGAATGGTAATTTTGTTTTAACTTTACTAACTTACTAACTTGTACATATTTTATCAGCATGGGAATTTTTACATGTTTTTGCGCGGAATTTTGAAATTATTAAGATGTTGAATATTAATTTTGTATTTTAGTAAGAAATTCCATACTTTTGCATTAGATTCTGTCCCTATTTAGGATAATTTTATATACTCAAAATTACATTAGCCGTATATGTTAACCTTATCTCTCCGCTCACACGACCCTTAATAAAATCATGATTGATCCAAGTTCCCGCGCCCCACATTTAATTGAGACTGCCCTTTACATCAGCGGAAATGCGTCTTCGCGAGATAAAAAGAAACAAGCACTGTAGTGGAAAAGAGTAAAGGAACGTAATTTCCAAATCCTTCATTGAACTTATTTGCTCTTTCTTTCCCATTCTTTTTGAGTACTGGCCTGGATGGAACTATAAAGGTTTCGAGAGAGAATAAAAAGGGCAAAACAGAATAAAAAAGTGAGTTTTATTCAACTAACCACATATATATATTTATGTTTACATGAAGGCAGTGAAAAGGGAAAAGAAGGAAAGCGTAGGAGCAAACTCTTAAAAAAAACTACACACTGTCCGTTATTTTTTTTGATGCCCACTATTACAGGACTTGTTGTCTTTGAATGAAACCAGGAACAACAGAATAAAGAAGCTATAATAAGTACCTATGTACATATGTACGGTATAGAAAAGGAGAAGTAAAACTTTCCCGCCGACAACTTCCTTTACCATGAAAATACGTAACTAAAAGTAACATACAAAAAGCAGTAAGGCTGTAAAAAGAGTCGGGAAACAATAAAAGACTAGAAACATCAATGAGGTTATAAAGTGGTTGGAAATTACTAACATTTCTACTAAAGCAAAATTGTTTTCAGCAAGGATTCAAATTCTTTTCTTAATTAATTCCTGCCTTGAGAATTCTTAACTATGTATATTTTGTTACATTTATTTTTGTTTATCTTATTTTTATTCGTCCTAGTTTATACTGCAATAAAAAGAAGTACATATATCGGAAGCTCTTAAAATGCAAATTCGTTTTCAAGAAAATACAAAGTTTTCAATTGGACAAATACATATAAAAGATTAATTTAAGATTTTAGTCCGATTTATACGACTTGAATATAGAGTTACATAAAAGAATAATTTGGAGGAAAGGTTTTGTTTTTTGGTTCCTAAAATTTAATTTGAGTAACTTCTTTGAAAATGATGACTTGTGTATTGTGTTGTACCTTGTACGTCCGCAGAATGAATACAAATATAAAAACACCGCCACGTTACTATAAAAATATTTTCAGTCTAAAAACTGTATGTAGGTATAGATATATCAATTTGTTATTTTGATTGCAGGGTCAACTGGACACGATTGAGCTCGTAAGTTATTTGCTCTTCATCGGATCCATCCTCTCCTTGCTGTGTCTGTGTGCGGCGCTATTTATCTTCTATTATTTCAAGTAAGCATGTACTCAATCTTTGTACAAAAAATGGTTAGCATCTGAAGGACCTAGCATGAGTTTTAATGGAAAATAAAAAAATATTATGAATCGACCAGCACAAAAGTGATTTTAAAGGAGGGTAAAGCGTCAAGCTGCATTAATAAAATATTTTCAACATACAAGGAAGAAGTCTTTTAGGAAAAGGGAAAGATTCTTCAAGGCGGCTAATACCCGTGGGAAAGTAAGAAAGTAAATATGTATATACATATAAAATGAAGGATTAAACACGTATTTGATCTGCCTCGTCATGTGTTTGAATGAATGGATAAATCAAGAAGCACTGGTCAGTTATGGCAGTTCATTTATCAGCAGGGCTAGTATTACGTATACTTATATATGTAGAGCGTTGAAGGGTACGGGGTTAACCTGCTTCTCCATTAAGAATTATCTCTCCGGGGATGTCCAAAAAGAGGAAAAGATTAGGGTTGAGGGAAGGAGCGTCCTGCTTTTTATAGGAAACCGTTTAGCGACCGTGGGTAAATATGCTCGATAGTGTATAAATAGGTATGTATCTATATATATGTATTGTGTTTGAGAAGATTGGGCAGCCGCGAGTGAAAGTAATGTGCAGCGAAGTAACTTGTATGACATGGTACTTGTGTGCTTTGGTGAAAGGCTCCTATCTCCCAACTACTTCATCCATCATGCCCCATACGAAGCTCATAATAGAAACCTGACGTTTAAGATCGTGACCAGTCATAAATAATCGCCTACCGGTTGAAATCTCGTGAGGCTTCAAGATTTGGCCTTGCGGTCGAAATTAGGTTGACGTTATATTCACGGCGGTTATATGTGTGTTAGAATAGCAGCATTTATGTAAATGGCAGGATATTCCGTAGTTAAAAACACGTAAAGTGCCGTTGTTTATGATGATTTATATTCGATTCATGTTTATTTGATTGCATAACAGTGGTAGAGATATGGATAATGCAGTCATGTTGAAATATGTGAAGCAGGTACTAATTATTATAGAAAACCAAAGATGTAAATATAGAAAAATAAAAAGAAAAAATATATAAATATATTGCTATAACATTTATGTACAACAAACCTTTGCAAATTATTGGCTTCCGTCCCATCAGTAGTACCACCACATATGTACGTTATTAAATAAAACTAAATACATATACAAATAACTATAAATATATGTATTTATGTTATTATACTATAGTGTGTATGTAACTTAGTTCGTCCATATGTCATGTTTACGACGACGATGGTTTCGCAGGGCAAACCTCCAGCCACACGTATTAGCCACCGCCTCCGTCCAATGATAAACAATAAGCTGTTAGGGCAATAAAAGGAGCAAGAATATATTTTCGCTTTAATTAATATGAAAACTGGTTCCGGAACCCTTCGCGTTCACACTCCTTTTAGAATTATTTTTCTTCCATGCCTCCACTAGGCGGACGTGCATCGCAGACCAAATCTAACTTTCCGTATAAAGAATACCGATGTACTATATAACTTTCTCTGTACACAAATCTATTATAACTTTGCTTATACACACATTTACTATAACTTTTCCTATATAGAAATCTATAATAACTTTTCTTATACTCAAATTTATAACTTTTCTTCTAAATAATGGGTGGGTTATTTGTTTGGTCTCTCACTCTGCATGCTACCCAAACATGTGTCCATGTGGGGAACCTAAATTAGAAAATTACGGCTATTAAATTAAGAAATTGCTCTCTGCCTTAACACATTTATATGATTTGACATTGGCAACTGCCGAGTCTGGAGACCTTTGTTTTACTAACTGTACTGAAATACTGGAAATACGTTTTGTATTATACAATGTTCTATAATTATCTATACCTAGATACATATCTAGTGTATCGTCGTTGAGGAAGCAAATATAACTATCTACACAGTAGTTACATCGCAAGAATGAGGACTGCTAAAAGAAATTTCAACAGTATTTGAATGCAAAACTAGCTATGTCGTTAAAAAGCATGGCCTATGTGTTTCCACTGACACCTGAGTAAGCGCATATATACGGTAAGCAAAATTCCGCTGCTTCTGGAAAACAACTGCCAAGTCATGCATTTAGTAGAAAGGAAAACTGTTCCCGTTTCTACCAGATAGTTTCTAAAAAGCAGAATAAACGAGATACGTATTCATTTGTGATTTCCAAGTATTTTATTCCTAAGCCGTATTCTTTCTTGAGATTTAGCCAGCCGTAAGTTAATCATATTTGTCTCTTCAAAGTCGATGTATCTAGTATTTTCATGAGATGCATTTAGTATTATGATGCTACTTTATTGTATATGTACGTGTAAGCAAAGTTTTAACCTTTTCCCTAACAATTTTCGAGACTTCTTTCTAAAAGTTCAGGGCTTGGAGCTATTTTCAACGAATAAAACGCTTCCTTCCGGTGAACAACATGCTCCATGTGCCAATAGTGTTATGTACACACACTCTATAGAATAAAAAAGGACATATACCTAAATATAATAAATGTAAACCCCCTAAACGTTAATCAAATGAAATAGTGCTAAAGGCCGCATTCAATTTACTGTCATTGACTTTAATTTTTCTATTTCCGTCGAGTTTAGCTGCTCTATACATAATAAAAGGGAAGAAACACGACGGAACTGAGCGAGCAAAAAGTATCTTCTTTATGCGGAAGAACATATGTTATCCACAAAAAATAGCTATTCCTCCGTAAATTTAGTAACTGAATACAAACTTTGGAGAAATACATTGCTGTAAGTACATAGAAGCACATACAATGTCTCTACTCATTTAGAACGCAAAACATAAAATGTTTCTCTTTATACTTGAGCATTCAGGCGAAAATCTTTAGCTGAACATTACCGTGCAAGCGGGTAGCCTAATAATATATACTTACAGTAAAAAAAAAACGAAGGCGAAAAACATTGCGTGCTGCTGCTAGAAAAAAACAGAATTCCCTCATAACTACTCAAAGAAGCTTATGGTTGAATTCCATATTCACATTGAATTTCTCTGGAAAGTCTGGGCATAATACCATCTTTTTCATATACACTTGTAACTTCGTTTTCGTGGATCTTTCCCGTACTGCTACTTGTTCATGCATAATAATTCCGAGGAAGAAATAAGGACCGTGGGGATGAATTTATTCTTATTTATGAACCTAAGGATTTTCTGAATCGATCCCTAAGTAACATCGATTCTTGCAGATGCCAGTGCATGCACAGGTTGCCTGCATTCTGTAATTGTGCATGGAGGACGAATAACATAGCCACATGTACTTTACAAAGAAGAGGTCACAGAGAGTCTCTCCTAAGACCTGCTCTACTTAAAAAACCGGCATTGTTAGTTATTATCACAGCGGTATAAAAACTGGAGGGCTTTGAGTACAGCAGAGTCATTGGTGAGAGCCATGTGAAACGCTTTAAAAAAATAACCATGAACTCTGTTTTTAAATAGTGAGAGAAAACCGTTTAGCGGGGACAAATAGTGGGGGGAAATAGTTTAGTGGAGCATGAAAAGAAAATCCGTATGTACAAAGTAGATAGCAATGTTCAGTGTTAATAAAGTTCAGGTCCGGTGATTCCCTCTGATTGTCATGCATGCAAAAGCGACAAATACACACAGGGAAGACAGTACAGCAGTTAAAAGGAAATGAATGCAAGGATTGAAATAAAACTATGGAGTGTAAACCCATATGTGAGGGGAACTGAATCCTGGTCCATGAGTAGCTGATGTGTGAAAGTAGCTCGGTGTCTATATAGCTTGTATATCTTTTATAGCGTATTTCAGGGCCAAAGTGCTTTCCCCCTAAAAGATTTTACAGCACCTTTAACGTGAACGAGCAGCTTCCAAGCCTTTCTCCTTTCACCAATGTGTTTTCACATATTGTTGTTGTAGTGTTCTCAGAGTGTGGGGCAAACGCAAAGGTTTATGTAGCTCGTCGTCGTCAACTCATTCTTGAAAACGTATTTCGTGTCTTGTATAAGTATTTGTCATATAGTAACTATAACTTAGATACAAAGTTAGTTACATAAAATTTGTTGTCCTTATAATAGATTATAGTAGATGTTATATACAACAAATGTATCTATGTATATTCTTGCCTGTCTGAATTTCTAGTGTTGTTTTAGAGTGCGAATTTCCAGTGTTGCTTTAGGGTGGGAATTTTATTTCGTTATGCCTTGTCGGCATTTGTACACGCTCTAAGTCACATGGATACGAAGGCATTTGCGACATGGAAAAACAGGATCTTACATAAATGAAGATATTTTATGGTCGTTTGATATTCAAAGGGCGTATAGAGCCTGAAAGAAGTCGGAGGAGAAAAGGAAAAGCAGGCTGCTTGACTTCTCCAAGTAATGGTGTATGTATGGGGAGATTTATCTCCTAAATCAGGATTTATCACTGACTAAATTGATTTGGTTGACAAATGATCGCATTTCGATTAGACTGCTTGATAACAACCCTAATTTGTTTCTTGGATGTGAACAGTAGTGAGCACACACTTTTACCGACGAAGTTCTTCGAGCTGCGCTGTTAAATCTGAGAATTATCATGAAATAGTCTTGTAGGTTTGGTTGTAGCAAATCTAAATCTGATTACAGCATTTTCTGATCCTGCAATCAGTTGTTCTTTTGGAACTTTTTCCAGAGTAGGTGTTTTGGAAGTATTTTATTACGAGTATTTTGCTACTGGTACTTTTTAATGATTATAATCATATCTAGGAGTCTAGACTTTGTTAGAATGAATGTATTTATTTTTTGTTGTAAAGTTAACACACACTAGGTATGAATTTCCTTTACGATTTCACTTGTCGGGTGACTTTCCTTCGAAAGATTGCTACTTCTTAACTCTTATATCTCAATCACAAATCCTACCGACACAGAAGATCACATTTAGATTGCAAGGAAATTACATGTTGGCTAACAAGTCCTGAAATCTATCATGGAGTGGGTGGGTGAGGCTGTGATACATGCATTTCTTCCATGTCTTACTCTATTATTTACTTCAAAGAGTCAAGATCAATGATTACAACATATACAAACCTCAATTCTGAGGTTTGCAAACATGCTCAATTAGTATTTACTTCACGTTATTGTGCACACATTTTAAATATTGCTGAAAACACAAATGTACCGCGGTAGTTACTTCTAATCAAGCACATCCAAATAGCCGTGTCTCCGGTGCAAAGTTTTTCATACGAATATTATTAGCGTGATGAGAGGCAATCAACATGAAGAAAGGTATATCGGAGCGGAGGAGCACAACAACAACGAGAACAATGTTATTATAAACCTTGTACATAATAATACCCCTAATATCATCTGTTTATGTTGTAGCATTTCCTATACATTTGGGAACAAAGCACAAATACTAGGTAAACAATATGTACTGCACAGAGCCGAGTAAAAAAAACATGAACTTCTTCGGATTTGGGATTCCCAAGATTTTATTTTAAGTAGTCGCAGTATAGTTCAGTATTTACTGTTGTGTGTAATAGAGATACTATGTACATACCTATATCGTCGGTGGAGATTCAAACCGGGTTATCACCAATTTGAACCTAAATGCAAGATGAGATATCCACTACCATTTCAGTGCACGATGGGATGTGTCGTTTAAATTGCATTACAAACTGAAAACGGAGGGAGCTTGTATTTAAGATTTCAACTACAAGACAATTGTAAATTATAGTGGAGTTATCCCATACCTTGCACTTAAAATGATGGTGGATGTCCCACTTTGCAGCTGGACGCACATGGAGATAGCTCACTTTGCATCTCCACCGACGGCATGTATAACACGAAATACATAAGGCATGCCTTTTAGTGCACAGCCTGCTGGTGCACCAGGCGTCTTCTAAAAAGCCTTAGTTATCGTCATGTAAAAGGAAATAAGAAGAGACAGTCACAGAGACATCGTCTGCAATAGAGATTTTCGCATCCCCAAGTGTTAGGAAAGGTATGGAGAAAAGCGTTTAGCTTTATGATTATAGCTTCCAGAATTACTTTCTATGGTCTCAAGTATCGGCCGAAAATTAAGGGAAATGGTTTGCGATTTCTCAGTATAGTTGCTACCATTTAATTTGAAAGTATGTATTTAGTAAAGGAAAGATAAGCCCACTCAGTCAACCCACAGTTACTTTCGCCGTTACGAATTGCGAACAGTGAGAAGATGCTTTTTAGTTGCGACAGTAAGAATACTTAGTTCAAGATATACTTTAATGCCCTGCGGATGTTCTAGATTCTAAATATAAAAGAATAAAATAGCTCAGTAGGATTTAACGATGACCTTTGTTGTGTGACTTAAGTGTCACACAGCCTCAATTGTTAAGAAAGTACTTATTATGTATCTTCATGCATTGAAGGAACTCTTCAGTGACAATAAGCTTTCGTACGTCAACTGCAAGAAAGACCCTGTTATGCCGATCAAGCCGATCGTAAAAGTTAAGTGGCACTGGCTTTAAATTCGTCGCCATGACATGCGTCCATTTTAGCAAGATTTTAGCATGCATTGCTGTGCAGTCATTGTTATTGTAACGTTGGTTGTAAAGCTGGTTCAATGATAATGTTTATATCACAGGACTTGTAAGCTTGACTGCTTGGTTTTTGGTAATTGCAAGATATTATTATTTTTGTAATTTTGTGTCCAGTATTTTTATTTTAGCAAGTATAGGGAAATGACTGGAAATAAAGGTTTTGGTGTTCTAATGTAATTAACAAAGCGGCAACATAGAAATGAGCCACAAAATTGCAAAAACAACGACAGCATTCATGCTCGATTACTCTTTTGGCGGCTTTATTTGTAAAAATACAATTTGTTAATGCTTAAATTACAACAACGTTAAACTTTCAACGTTATGGGTAACTAAATATCTTAATATTATCTTGTTTATCGTTGTAGTTAGGGCCCATTCTTTAATTCATCAAATTGTTTGATACGCCCCTTCCCCGTACAGGGTAAATCATCCATAAGAAAAACATTGCACGTTATCAAAAAATGGGGAAATTTCTAACCCTCTCCCCCTTTAAAGATGACGTATTTAAAGAATGAGCCCCTGCTAGTTATGTTTGATAAACTTGTAATAACGTTTAGTTGTTAGACCTTACGAGAGTGTAATCAGTGCAACTCTCATTACTATACTTATACTCAATTATGGCGAGTTGATGTTATTTTTTTACAAATCACTCAAATCAGGTAGTTCAAATTCGATAGAGCGTGACGATGACAACATGTGTGACCACAAAGTTATTTCCTTAATCAGAGGCGCTGCGTAATTATAAAAGCTGTAAAAATTCTAGGAACCTAATTGTATATAATTATTTATTAGTTTGTTGCTAATTATTCGTAAGGTTCACATGTATCTTTAACTATAGTAAAATACATGGCATTTCCTACACATCGGGGAACGAAACACAAATAATAGGTGAACAATATCCACTGCACAGAACCGAGTAAAGAAACATGAACTTCTTCGGGTTTGGGATTCCCAAGATTTTATTTTAAGTAGTCGCAGTATGGTTCATCAGTATTTACTATTGTCTGTAATAGAGATACTATGTACGTATATCGTCGGTGGAGAGCCAAAGGGTGTTAATACAGATATTACAATTTGAATCTAAATGCAAGGTGTGATATCCGCTATAAATTTAATTTTGATTTTAATTTTAATATTTTTAGGTCAATCCGATGCGACCGAATTACAGTTCATGTACACCTCATGGTTGCCTTGGCGCTGAGATTCCTTCTCCTGATTATCATTGCCGAACCGACGATCTTCCCCAGGAAGCATCATTACAGGACAGTGGTAAGTGTTAAAGCTTATAAATTCACAAATTTTCCATGAATAGAATAGAACACCTACGTAGTTCCAATTTCCAGAGATTAGATCATGTCACTGTTTTCGTATTTGTGAAACTGATGTGCTTGCAACTGTTTTGGTTTGTTTAGACATTCCATTTTATTTGTCAGGTTCGAATTGTGGTATCATCGTTACGCCAGTGTTATGAGCGGAATTCCTTAAAATTCTAGTAGTGTGATATGGCCAGAAGGAATCGAACTCTCCTGCTTGACTGTAAAGAAGTTATTTGATGGAACAGAATGTATTTAGGTCAGACGAGACAATATCGCAGGAGTATTCCATTGTTGTCGATGTAGTATTCTAAACAAGATTTTTGTCTGATTTTCGTTTCTTCCAGCACAAGCGTAAGTCTCTATACTCTATATGTAGGAAAAACAGCGGATGTAATATAGCGAGGTTATTTGATTTGAGAAAGAAGGTGAAAGGAAATGGACGCGGACCGGGATTCCATTTTCAAAGACTACTTCGATCTGAGAGTAACTTGCAAGGATAAATGTTAAACATAAATTGTGCACCCGTAGTACTTGTGATTTCCGGAGCGATTGTTTGCAGTGTGGGAATACAATGTGGAAAATGCTTTATTAAGGTGTTCGTCCTGTGTTGAAAGTGTTGGTTCCTATATTTACACAGGAACAGAAAATTGTTTTATTTTATGGCGTAGGTTTTTGTTGGGATAAAAATCAAAAAGTTTAAGTTAAATCGACAAACTTGGCTAAAGCAATGTATCAAAGAATTATGGGCGTGATCATAATTTTGGAGGAATGTGTTAGACTTAAAGAATAGTTGGAATACTATGTAACTTCCAGAATCGAACCTGACACGAAGGCCCGTGGACGCACCCGTAAAATGCAGGATGTTGTTGTAGACAGATTTTAAGTCTAACAAGATGTGAAATTGGCGGTAATAGAGGAAATCTTCAATCTAGAACTTATAAAGAAATATTTTTCTATATAAAATATATCTATCTAGTATTGCTTATCTATCATATCACATCTTTATTCGTATCCCACTATTGTTGTTTCGGGGGCATGTTGATCGCCATTTTCACTCTACATCCAAACAAGCAATAATATGTTTTACTTTTGAACTTCGGATGTGTAAGTTGGGACATTGTGAGAATTTATGTCGTTTCCTAGCTCTCTCGCTCAAGTAGAATTCGATGATAGCAGTTTTTCCGCTATCACCAAACAACTTATGTCTTGCTCTCACGTCATGCACCATTTTTTCAGTGGTGGTGACACTGTACGTATTACGATCACTCTTACGAGTATACTTCCAGCATCAAGTTGCCGAACAAGTTTCTTTCGGTTTCCCCCTCTGGACCCCACTCACATCTGTAAACATAGGTACAACCAGTGTGTGAGTGCGGTTTGTTATTTTTTCGTTCGGGTTAAAATGTTAGCTTTTGGCTTCAGCTCTCTCTTTTTCATTGTTTAACTTGTGTAGCAAAGCTTCTTCGTGATGATTAAGCTAGACCCTCCAAATGTCACATTATCCTCCGATATTCTCAGCTACTTTTAGCCACCACGTTTTAAGCCAGATACTGCGTAATGTTTGCTCTTTCAATATTATTCGTTCCCATTGTTCAAGGCCGAAAAGGGTATTATTGCTAAGAGATATTGTTGTAGAGGGCTTAGAAAATAGCAGACTCATGTACTGTTTACCATCTGGTAGCCTAAGTAAAGTGGTTTTGTATTTTTATGAGGTTACTCAATCAAGTACTTATTGGATTAATTTCCGTTTGTATTGGCAGGATTGGACATTCAATTTCAATCTTGCTTTTGTTGTTCAGGCTTCAAACTTTAAAGTGGATTCTCGTGTGATATCTGATACGCTCGCCTAACTTCCACCAACCAACTTTTACTTTTCTTCCCCTGTCGTCTCCGCATCTCCTTATACCCTTAATTGAGGATGCTGTAGATTCTCCTCTCAATGAAAACTTTGAACTGCTGCTACATTCACAAGATATTTATCCTTTGTAGTAGGTTATAGAATGTTGCTCCTATTCTAGTAACTCTGGAGTTCGGCTTAGCTGTCTGAAATTAAATTCTTGCTAATTTGCTAAAGTAATCCGGTTGTAAAAAGAGGTTTATGAGTTTAGGGCTAACAATGTTGCAGTGTAGGACGAATACTTCCCGTTGACATAAAGTTACGCCTTCCGGACCGTCAGACTACTTGATGTTTACGCTGAATCTGGTTCTGTTTGTGTATAGCGCAGAAATTGTATGCGATCCTCTTGAGTTTTGTTTCGTTTAGCAACGAGAAGCACAATTCTTTTTCGAGAAACCCAAGCAGTCAGTACAATGTTTCTGCTTCAGATTGTCGCTTTAAATAAATAGCTTTCCTGTAATTACGAAGTCTGCAGCTGTCTGTCGCTTCAGAATCGCTAATTACAAATATGTGCGACTTCAATGTGATGATATATAGGATTTGAACTATTCGCGTCAAGTAGGTTAACTAGTTATTACCAGGTGATTTTTTAAATTAATTAGGTTGAGTTTGTAATAGTTTCCGGAATTCAATCTGTGGTTTCAGGTTATATGTACATTTCGAATGAAACTCGAAATCCTTTCCAATTCGAACTTCAGATATGCTTCCAATAGTATTCCTCAGTAGCTTATAGTTGCAATATATTGATCAATAAACTCCACACTCAAGAGCGATGACGTGATGAGATATCGTGGTATATTAGTTTTTTCATAAATGGTAGCATTTAGATTATGATTTTGTTTTATGGTTTACTCGGATAGAAATAATGTGTTTACAAAAACAAAAAAGATCAGAGAGTGCAGTAAAAGGCTAAGCTGATGGTGGTCATTTCCCGAAATGTCATTTTGGCCTGGCATTTATTGTAAATAGAAAATCAGGAGAAGTAGCAGCAGCAGTGTTCGGGCGGGTTCCAATAATATGAATCCGGTCCTTTAAGAATTCACTCACGCTCGGTAATTTGAGTCTCGATTGCGGCTCTTACACCCATACCATTGTAACATATTCTGGAGTTTGTTTAGGACCAAAGGCTTGCTTGTTGATGCCGATGGTGCTGCAGGAGAAAAGGAACAGCAAAGAAGAGATAACGTTGGGCATAGGCTCATTCCCGTAGATTACATGGGATGGATCCGAAGTACCCAGTAAAAGTCTTTGACGAACATAGGGCTGTGTGCCTATGTGTGTGGATGAAAAAAACTAGAAAGTTTTTCTAAGAAAATCTATGTGTAAAGGGAAGATCACATCCTACTGTTTCTCATTGTCATTCAAACGACAAGAGGAAGAAGATTTGGAAGTGCTAGTGCTATATACTGTACTTTTTCTAGCAAAGTTTAAACCCAGACATGTCTTCACTGACTCTTCTGAGCGCTGAGATATTTGAATCGCACATGTAAGTACTCCTGTCGTTTAGGCGGTTCCGTCTATACACATATGATGGTGTGTGGCAGATGGAAGACGATTTTTGTAAGATTGAGGTCCATCAATCTAGTTACAAAATGTCATTTACTATTCTGTTCCTGCTGAATGAAGTTTTGCACTGAATTTTCAATGATCTCCGTACATACTTGGACCCGAGTTTTCTTCCGGCCAACCTACTTTCAACTACACAGGAATCTTCGAAGTTTCTTCCTGTCGTCGCTATCATTGTAATATTGTTTTTGAGCGCCGAATAATAGACCAAGTGTTTTTATGAATATATACGAAATGTCTTCCCAAATCCAACGTGACATTTGGTTTTTTTACTCGAAAATATTTTTACGGCATCAATGAAGACAATGACTTCATTCCGGACGCTAATTTCAAAAAAGCTAAACCATAAAGATGACTATCAAAAAGTCAAAGATAACTTATATTACAATAATCGATTTTCTTATCTTGACTTACTTGGTTATAATATATTACAATGTTTTGATTTTGATCTTTTTAGGACTGGATTTGCAAAGTCATTCTTGCACTGCAGTTCTACGCTATGGTGGCTTCCGTCAATTGGATGTTCGTGCAAGGTCATTATTTACACTCTAAACTAACGACCAACGTTTTCGATCAAGGATTACCGCTTCGGATTTATTGCAGCCTTGGTTGGGGTACGTTCCAAAATTTGCATACGTATCTATTGAAATTGAACTGTATTTTTTAGCTGTAAAACTTCACAAATATTTAAACTAAAATTCACACGTAAGGAAAATAGTGCAGTACGTAAAATAGAAACTACTTTTTGTTATATCAGATTATTTTACATATTAAGTTTACTAGCGTAGGAAATTAAGATTATTATCTATCTTGGTGAGGTTCATGGTTTGTTCAAGTGCACCATAATATAAATTTCGGAGACACCACTTGTCTTTTCTACAGACGAAGGTGATAAATAAGCAGACAGGAAAGGATTTCGGCGTGTTGACAGCCCAGACTTTTTTCGTATATACTTATAAAATATTCGAGTGCATTAGTTTTGGTCTCAGAAGTATAATGTATGCAGCACTAAATTGTGTATAATACCAAGATGTCAAGGCTTATACAACGTTTGCATTACATCTTTTAGTGCAGCCTCTTGGCAAGCCTCTGTTTCCTGACAAGCCTTGTAAGCCCTAAAACCGTTGAAGTAATTCTAAGTGAGTGCGGACAGAAGGGACAAAAAAGGCAGGAGGAATAAGACGATTTTTATTGTGTAGTAAACCCACCAAGTTTTACACACACTGACGAACAGACATTGGAGCTGGACATTTTAGAATGAAAACATTCCTCCAGCGTCAAGTGTCCTTTTTCTTTGTGACGTGAGATATCCTTAATGCGATGCTCCTGCTATCAGTTCGTGTTCTATTCATGTATAACTGCTTAGACGTACAAAAATAACGGAGCGCACAGCTGGGTTGGAATGTTAGGTGCAGAGGAAATAATTGTCATTTGAGCCAAAATCCTAACGTATGTAGTTAGTTCTATTCGACATCAATGTAACAAATCTACTCGATATCAATGTAACAATTCAGTTCGATATCAATGTAACGATTCCATGTGATATCAGGGTAGCCAGGATGTTCAGGAAGTAAGAGATGCAGTTGAAGGCGCACATGTTGAGTAAAGAGAAAGCCCAGCGGAGAAGTTTGTCCATTAACATTCATTACCAGCGCCGCAGAGTCTGACTCAAGGTCTTATAGTTACGATTTTCCCCATTAACTTTCCTCTTCCATCCTCGCACCACTTATTCTGTCAATATAGCCAACTATACAGAGAAAAATCTAACCAACTACAGGAGTACCTTATAATATAAGAAAGGTTAAGCTGAAGATTATTCCGAAGAGAGATAAAAAATGAATCCTAAGGCGATGTTTTTACCTGTGAAGAGTCACAGGATTTATGGGTGTTTTGTTCAGAGGTACAAAAAAAGTCTGAAGGCGTTTTCCTTTTCTTGAAAAGACGTACTGCCGTGAATGTAGGCCGGAGTGGACAGAAACGATTCTCATCCAATTCCTTCTGTTCCCATAGTCATCATCGTCATCAGGTTAGTGCCTTCGAAAAAGTTGGATCAGCCAAGTATACATTACTGGTTTTGAGGGGGAGTATAGGGACTATACAGAGATGAAGTTTAACAGTGAAACTCTAACTCTCCTGGTCCTTCCGTAATAATAACCTGATACTTTGTGCTGTGGCGGTAATAATCAGACTTCCTACATCTTGTACGAGGTCGTAAGTAGTTGAACGTTCAACGCATAATGGATCAAGTATGCGGAACGGCTTGAAGGAAGAATAGTCTCGCTGTTCCCAGTCTCCTCACAAAGAAATCCATTAGTTGGGAATTTATTTCCGATTCACAATTTTTCTCACCCTTTCCATGTCTTCTAGCCCGCTGATATTGTTTTATAGCCCTGAATAGTTAAGAACCTCGCTGGACGAGACTGTATATGTAGAGATGTAGTTATATAAGTATGTAGTAAACCTTTTGTTCGATTATTCAACAGCAATTTCGAACCGTTCCCTATTGATGGTCCTATATACTTATATGTTCCACTGATGCTGCTAATGAAAATCTTGCCTCATGCAGTCATGTATTATTCACTTTCACCGGAACATCTAAAGGCCTCTCGACAAGCACACGCTATGAACTTACGATTAGTCACACTCCGTTTTCAGACATAAAAGCAAATTAAACGATACTCCAAAGCTGTACCATAAATTTCCTGAAACAACCGCAAGTGACACTGGCAATGACAATGTTCATCTATCTCTTGATGACAAACAAAAGAAATTACACTGATGGATGATCCTACGATGATAATCTAAGAGCTCTGGAGTCAGCATTAATACTGTATTAGAAAGGAATAAATCATTCTCAAAGCCTCTAATTAAGTGTGTTAAGCTACAAATGGTTTCAAATTTCTCTGACAAATAAATAATTATACGTATTTTTTCACATAATTTAGCAACTTGCTGTATAAATTTACTGAACTATACGATGTGAGATTGAATTCAAAAGAATTCCTGCTTATTTAGTTCGGTTTGGTACTTAATTTATCACCTGGTTACAATCATTGTTCTGAAAACAGTTATCCAAGTTTTTGGAAGAGCGACAGTATCAATAAGAAAACCATACAAAAGTATTTTTGTAAACTCAAAACATGCGTTCATCCAGTGGTATACACTCGTATAAATAGGATTGAAAATATAGACCGAAAAACTTGTTTGTTACCTCTTTGGTGTTAGAAGTAATTTGTTTGGTTAAAATTCGACATTTTAATAACCATCGAAATATATGGATTTTAATGCAATTTCCGAACCTCTTCTCTGACGTTGACTTTAACATACGAGTATATAGATGTGCATAGTGTACATAGGTAGGTAGGTGAGGTTAGATAGACAAGTGAAATATTTACAGCAAACAGTCATTTGAGCTTAAACTGGTACTGAATCGGAGAACTTTATGACATTTGTGAAACCATTTTTAACCAGGTCTCCCGCTCGTCCTGATATGTGTTTGGTCCACAGTCATGGAGACTCTCCACGACAGCGTCTGCTGGAAGGGCTACGGGAAATCACCTTACGTCTGGATCATCGTTGGACCCATGCTCTTCGTCCTGCTGGTGAGAAAATTAAATATTAATGCAATCATGTCTGTATACTTTACTTGTTTCCTTGACATTCCTGACATTGGTTTATGTTCCTAGTCTTATTTTTCCGGTGGGTTTTGCACGTACCACCTAGATCCGCAGTTTTAAATGTCGTCCTCTTAAAGCTTTAATAACCGTTCGCTCTGTAAAATTTTGGCTTCTGGAAAGCAAGAATTAGAGTCAGTACCTCATATGTGCTTTAGGCGAGCTTGTAGTTAGTAAATGTAATATCTATGTACATGTTTAGATAAGTTTGCTTAAATGCTGTGTACGTACCTTATAATTATATATTCAAGCCTTTCTGTATGTATCAAAAATTCATGTTATAGATGACCCGCTCGTTTTTCAACACTTTCACTTCTCGCTGTCTGCGTCGGTGTTTTCAGGCATCTCTCGAAAGATCTTTGTAATTTTTGTACCTACAAATTTACAGCAAAAGAAGTTCAAGACAAAAATATCCTGCGTACGTGCTTAGAAAAGTAATAAGTGCGTTGTTGTTATACGTAAGTTCACGGCTACATATATCAACGTATGTACACTTCTGTGTTCTAGTTTTTCGTACTTACCTGCTGCAAGCCTTAGAACCTCGGATGAATATCTAGATTCTCTTAACGACTACGTCCATATAGGATGTTGGTTTAAAACAGTAAATCCTCTATTTATTATTCCTATTTGAATACAAGGACAGCCAGGGAGTGAGAGATTTGAAAGTGAGAGAGAGAGAAGGAGTAAACGGCACGCTTGCTTTCCTTCCATTCCAATGACACTTTCTCCGTGAGTTATGGTATGACTATTTTTGCTCCCCGCCAGTCGTCGGCATCGTCGTTGAGGACGGTCTCTGCGGCTGAAATCATATTTGGTATTGTAGGACGTGTGTGGCACACATCATGACACCAAAAAAGAGATGATTCGTTGTAAAGAAAAAACCTTTTGCATTCCCTTTATTGTTATTATAACGGGATGAACGTGAGGTTTTGTATTTGCCTTTCAAGTAATATTGTTCATGTTTTTCGTTTCTCGTATACAATATTCTCTTTGTATTTTTTGTATATGTATATGCATCCTCGTTATATAAATAGTATATTATTGTTTTGATTTTAACAAGTTTTGTAGTGCGTAGTTATATAACGGAGGAACACAGATGTGTGGAACGTACATATATACAACTACAGCTGCCATTGCCAATACAATCTGGGAATGTAATTTAGCAAATCTTTCTCCGATTGGAGCGGTGATTATTATCATCAAAAGGGAAGAACCCGTTTGTGAATCCAGTCCATTGGAAGTAGTCAAAATACATTTGGGAACTGAAGCCGTATCCAGGCGTTACTCTTGTGAGGCAGGGATGGAATGTATAATTAACCCGGGCTGCCCTATAGACATGCCTATGTAATAGCTGTAATGTCATGTCTATGTATATATGTATGTAGATATCTGTACGTACATATTTTAGAACAACCATTAACTGGATGGTTGAGTTGCAGAAAATTTTTAGACGCTGCTTGGAAAAATAACTATGAGTAGCGGAGGCTGTTATATGCACAATTTAAGGAAATCGATTCCAACTGGTGAGAACATTTTGTCTCCTGCAATATAACTGTGTAAGTACACATGGGCTCAAATATACAAGAATGTTTTAATGGAACGCACTATTGCTGGGCATCAGCGTCAGGGAGCTCAAGTAGTCCGTAAGAGATACAGGATAGCTCTAATAGTATGTGTAGGGAAGAACACCGGATATTGGGTAATGTGATGGGAGTGAGGGGAGACTGCATTATAAACCATTATCATAAAATAACACGGCCGTTGCCGTCAGAGTGTAAACTTTATCTGAGAACGTCATGGAAGTAAACGTAAAGGCACACTAAAACATACTTAAAAAGTGATATTTGGGGAGAAAACCAAAGACTTATTTTTTCTCCCCGGACAGTATCTGCAAAGTGTATGCATTACTCCACAACTTTTATCAAATTTCTATTAGCATTCCCGAACTCTATTTTTCACGCTCCTCTGCATATATATAAAGTATCTACTAAACTACAGATACGTTAAAATGCAAAAGTAGTATCCATGTATATCTTACTAACGATAAGTAAAAAAAAAAGTAGGCTTGGAGATGTGTAAAATGGCTAAAGTCTTTACTACCCAATCGATTCCATATTAAGACAAGCTAATAGTTTTTGGCAGCTACTTTTAATACCTTTTGGGACAAACTCTGAACTGGCAAGTTTTCCAAGTTTGCACAGACACAAACTCTCATTCTTCATTTAGAGTGTCTAATGTTTGAACAAAATCCATTTTTTATAGTATGTTAACATCCATCTTAATCTCTGTCGTTACAGTCTGCAACAGTCAATATTAAAATCTGCGGCGGAAAGCTCTGATTTTCATGAATACTTTTATGGAACGAACTTCAATGTTATTGATGTCCAAGTGTCGTGGTGGAGCTTATAAAATGTTTCATTAGGCGTTATAACTGCTCGGTCATTACAATTATTAGACTGCAACTCGTAGATTAACGCAATAATTTGAAATGCTTAAATGAATACTAAAATACTCTTTTACTTGAATGTTCACACTGATGTTAAAATGACTGTAAATGTTCAGACACTTGTTCATTATTCTATATCGACGCCATTCCGTAGTCCGTACTAAATTCCCCAATTTTGCAAAGTGTAATTACTGAAATTACTGAGAATGTGGTGTTGGTATAATGTTTTTAATCTTATGGTTTTATTGCAGAGATTGAATTTTGTGAACACAGAGCGTCTTCGTTGGTGGTTAGTAATTCACTAAATTATCATCGTCCTAGAGGAGTTGGTAGGTCAGGAAGCTAGTAGGAGGATATTCAATGAAAGTTTACAAACTTCATGCTCTGATGCTTGTTTACTCACTCAGGCGAAAATTACATGCGGGATGAAGTCAATGATGAGATACTTAAGTTTTCGTGGGCTCAAACTTTTCGAGTATTTTACAAGGCGTAAATTCTTAAGGTCGCTGCTCAAGCATCACACAGCAATAAGTTACTGCTGAGAATCTTCAACAGTCTTGATGAGTTCTAGCATGATAAAACGATAGTCACTGACAGAATCTGGAATTTTCATTTATTTCCGTATGAATTTCTAAATTGTTATATGATAAATTGTTTCTTAGATCCTCGTCGTTATGTGATGACGCTGATCGACGATGAATGAGAGCTGTAGAGATATGTGACGAGAATGATTTTATGCTTTGCTTTTGTTAAGCTCAGCCTTTCATTATTAATATTAAATTAAAGTTTTCTGGAAACGGTTTGGAAATTAGATAAACTCAAGCGTAAAATCAACTTCGAGGTCAAGGAAGCATGAATGATAAAACGAGTGCAGGGGTATCGCCTATGGAATTGCTTGGATTCTCCGTACTGGATACGTTTACAGATGTTTTCTTAATGCCGGATACGTTTATAGATGTTGTTCTATACTGGCAGTGATATTGATAATGGAAAGTTTTTGAGCTAGAAGTATGTTACAGTAAATAGTGCTATAAGCATAGTTCTGTTATAACAGGTCGACTTTGAGTTAAGAAACAATTGTGCCCCGTGCATATCTATGCTCATGATCATCCTCATAAAACTCTTAAGTTCTAGCCTTCCTAAATACCGTCAGCTGAAGAACCAAAAACATGTTGGCTTTTGCAGCAACTGAAAACGTGAGCTATGCAGAATCTCGCGGTTTCTTCCTCCTAGAAATCTTTCTCGAAAAATACTTTTCTGCTTTAAAATCAAGTCCGGATGGAGTGGAAAGAAAACTTTGTTTATGGCACTTCTGATTTACGTCCTCTGCTTTAATACTATATGGGTGATTTAAACGGGCAGCTACGTATGGAAGCATATTACATTACTTTTTATACATTATATTAATGTAATATACTTTAAGGTATTTCGACTCCGTATAAACTTCTGACGGAACTTTGTTATCGCATCGTCGTGAATTTAAAACGTATAGCAAGTCACACGAAAAAAGCATGAAACCACATTTGCAATACTGTGCTTACACAGTTGCTCTGTTTAGCGTAATAGTCCGTCCACAAAGTGATATCAAATTATGTTGCTATGTTATTGCTATAAGTATACACAACAACATGTTTGACATTTTCCCATATCCCTAGTGGAGATCCAAAGTGGGCTATCTCCATGTGAATCAAAATGCAAGATGAGATTCCACACCATTAATTCAGTGCAAGATGAATATCCCGTTTAAATCGCATTAAAAACTGAAAACGAAAGGTGCTTGTATTGAAAATTTCAACTGCAAGGCAATTGTAAATTATAGTGGAGTTATCCCATGCCTTGCACTTACAATGATGGTGGATGTCCCACTTTGCGTCGAGACGCACATGGATATAGCCCACTTTGCATCTCCACCAACTATATACAATTTAATTTCGACTGATTATTTCTGGGGGAATTGACGTATGTATGCAAGTGGTAATACGTTAACAGTCAAGCTGTAATAATTTCTTGATGAATGCAAGTTTTTTATCAAATTATTTCAGCATGATTAATGACAATTCTTGAGTTCAAAAATTTCCATGTAGCTGGTTCTGAATATTGTTATGTTCAGCACATATCAAATCAATCTCCACGTACATAATTATATTTAAGAAGTTTAGGACGAAGTGGACAAGTTTAACAATATTTACTTCGTTGTGCATAGATTCAATTTGGTCGAATTTCATTTTGAAATCTATTTCAATATTAGTTTAATCCCTTAACTTATTATTACATTCTTGTTAATTTTGCTCCAAATAATTTGGTTAATTGCTCTGCAGTAGAAGCAGCTGTTATAATGTACATACAGCAGAAGGTGTACTTTGTGATGGATGGACATAAGGGTCTAATTTTTAACTCTTGTTCCCCTAATGCTCAAGTGTGCATGACATTTTGAGGAGAATAAATTAAAGAAACGATTTCCGCTTCATGACATGATAAATGGCAGTATCCTTTTACCTGCTCGCTCAACAAGGGATAATATCTCCTAATGAGGGAGGAATAATAATGATGAAATTTATCACCCGAACACATTAGTCTAATAAGTAAATTTCTTCAGCCGGAACTTCCTTAATTAATTACGATTTCCCTTTTATACTTATGCGCTATGTAAACCTTTGTGTGTTTAGTAGTTTTGTAGAAATAACTTTTGAGTCCTCGTCAAAAGAAATCTATTGCTCTTACCGAAGAGATTCGTTAGCCTCCTCAGTTTTGGAATATGTCAAAGAATATCAGGGATATCAAATAATTTCGTTTATAATATTTCGTTTTCTATAGCAGAGTGCTACTACAACATAAATAATTTGTACAATTGTGAAAAGTCGTAAGTGTACATATATTGCAAGTTATATGCAATAGACATACATATAACACCCGCAGATTGCTTGGCTGACTGCTGGAGTGGGACAAGATTGATAATCCAAAACTTTGCTTTCTAATAATCTTAATTTTTTGCTCCTTGATATCTCCAGATTTACTATTGCTTTGTTTTGTGAAAGCTCGGGATTCTAACAAAAACTGCTGATTTCATCAGTGGTATTATATGTAGTATTTGTGTATAGTTTATATGACCTGAAAAGTGTTTCGCCTCAACTATATCTATTTGTTAAGCCTGTACACTTGTTAAAGAAAAAGTTTCCCATCTTTTGTTGCAGGCAAACTTGCTCTTCTTGGGAAATATCATGCGAATCCTGTTGACCAAAATCCAGCTGACGAGTGCCGCGTCTGAATCGGAGCAATTTCGGTAAGTACCTTTTGCTCTTTTTGTTTCTTAAATGTTATAATAATCGTAACATTTTGAGTACGTGAGATTTGGAGCGAGACTGCCGCTACCGTATCAAGGTCAGGCTTGCACAATGCAGGGAGTTATTTCTTTCATCAATGGATACTTTTATTGTTGTGCATCCCAAAATGCTCTAGAATGCACTTTTTCAATATATATACGTATATTTTATGTATTTTAATTTTATTCTTTTAACAAAGTATACTTTTCAAAGTTTCAATCGAACCATTTGTTTCTGTCGATAAATTTGTTTCTGTTGACCCGTTTGTCTCAGTTATTCTATTTATTTATTCCTTTGAGCTGTTTCGATGCTTCCCGTTTAGAATAGCTGTGCATGTAATGACCTACTATAGAGACCTCCAGGTCAGTTCGGGCAAACCTGTGAGACTCGAAAGTAGCTTATATATGTGATGTTATTATCGAAGAATTTGTTGGTTTAATTTAAAATGCCATTGAAAATGATTTTAGAAACTGTGTTTTCAGCCGAGCAGTGAAAGCCACGGCGGTCCTCTTCCCTTTATTAGGAATCAATAATCTCCTATTCTTCTCAAATCCGGGCGGCTCCTTCGAGAATTACTACATGATTGTGAATACAATACTTCAATCCACACAGGTATGTGGAGATTTATTTTGAAAATTTCCTTTCAGTCCATTTGTCACGAGATTTGTCGCAAATTCTGGAAAGACAGGATTTTCTTTGGGATTAAATGATTTCCGACTATACAATACTTATATATATGGGAATATGTACAAATTATGTATATAAAGGATAATAAATATTAATATTGGGTTAGAATTAGATACTTGAAGCACAACTTGGAATTCTATTAACGTTTTATATAGAATAAGATCAAGCTATGGAATGTTTAAGAATGTGATGTGATTATGGTTTGGAATGTAAATAGGGTATATTTGTCTCGCTCCTCTACTGCTTCATTTGTAAAGACGTCAAGGATGCGATTCGGAGGGAGTATGGACGGTTCTCCGCCCGGCGGAATGCCAACTCCATGAGAAGTCAGTCACGAAGGGGTACTGGAACCAGTTACCGAGATAAGTTGATGAAGCGGTCTCAACGGACTAATCAAACGAATGCTTCGTACACCCGATCCAATGCTAAATTGACCACTGGATCCATCCGCAGTGAGCAAACCCCGCTTCCAGATATATCAGATAGCCCCACCAAGTTAGAAACCATCAAATTTCTCCAGCAGACTGATCCCTCAGCTCCCGACACTGTTGTCCATTATGAAAATAAACCGGAAGATTGTCCTGGACAAGTGGTTCCATTAGTGGAGACAGTGCAACCCTCTCTAAATAGTAATGGACTCTTGCCAAATAATACAAATCCGACCGCACACATTAGTACTCCATGCTCACAGGACAGTGACAAAAGTTGTCGACACAGTTTTGTTTCTCCCATCCCTCCAAGCCCAAATACTGCTGCCGTTCAACCTACAAAGAATGACACGGTTCCATCTCCAAATAGCACAGCTAAAGCTGAAAAAAATGACACTTTTATCCCACCGACTATTACTTTTACGAAGCCATTTAAGAAAGCCCATGAAACGGAAATTAATTGATGGACACTTACTAATTAATTACTGGAACGTCTGTTCGAATGATTAACATTCAATTTAATTTAAGGACCCGAACGTTTTAACCTTTTTTAGTGACAGCTTTTATTGTCAACTAAAGAACAATGGTGGATGTAATTCGTGCTAACCCGTCTCAACTACATACATATTGAATGTCATTAAATGTCAGTTTTCAGTTAGAAACTAGTGTTTTTATTCTTTTCCGGAGATTTAGTAAAACAAAAATTGAGATTTATTATGTATAGGTATATCTATGTAATTATATGAATTGTGTCTTTGTCTCTGTAATGTGCTATAAGCATCTTCATACACATAGGTTTTCGTGTGATAAATGTCTAAATTTATATGATTACGTACTTTTACATTTAAGGTGCTTAGGAAGAACATCTGGTGTCGTTTTTAAAGCGCTAGACAATTTTTCGTTATTATTACGTGTAATAGTTAGTTAATAAGTCATTAACTGTCAGCAATTATAACTACAGCTGTAAATCAACTTTTGTGTATTGTACTGGCATGATAATGATATTGTTAAACAAGATATGGCATATATTGCTGCATAGTGTGCACTATTAAACATAATGTTGACCACTTGTGACATAATGTTGATAACGAAACAGGGTACCTCCAGAGAAATCTCTTTTATGAAAACTACTTTCCTTTACACTGTACTAGAACTTTGAATAATAAATAAAAATGGCAAATATCTTCTGCTTCATAGTATCTCCGTTCTCTGCTCTTAATATGTCTTCCGTCATTTTCATGTACGACTGTCTATGTATATTATTGTATATAGATACAATGTCTATATATTACAGTGCAATGTATACAACTTCGTCTTGTCATATAGGCATACAAAACCTTCCTGGTGTTAATTTTTGGCTCGTTGGTTCTTCATGCATGTACTTATAAATACCTACTGGTTTCTTTCATTCCCTACTTTCTTTTAGTTCTGTTTTCACGTATCTACGACCTTTTTTTCTCATCGTTCTGTGAAGAATTCCATTGAAATAATTACTCTACTTGGTTGCCTTACTCTGTAACAATCAATTCATATAGAATGTTTGCATATGGGCTTATAATACAACGTATGTAAATATATGAGTAGTATGATAGATGCAGTATTTTTGCAAGAGTCGGTTCCCCTTCTACATATCGTTGGTGGAGATGCAAAGTGGGCTGTCTCCATGTGAACCTAAACGCAAGATGAGATAACCACCTTCAATTCAGTGCAAGATGGGATGTGTCGTTAAAACTGCATTACAAACTGAAAACTAAAGGAGCTTGTATCGAAAATTTCAACTGCAAGGCAATTGTAAATTATAGTGGAGTTATCCCATGCCTTGCACTTACAATGATGGTGGATGTCCCACTTTGCGTCGAGACGCACATGGAGATAGCCAACTTTGCATCTCCACTGACGATATAGGTTTCACATTTTAAGACTCCATTACAAGTTTTTTCCGTATGATTTTGTATGTATACATATACTAGCATTGTCATTTACGTGCGTGAGCATACTTTTTAAAGCCATAAAGGTATCTTATACGGTCGTATCATGTACATCGTACATGAAAACCAAGTCTGACGAAGCCTCTGCCCACCTCACAAATCTTTCTTCTGGTTGGTATTCCACCAACGTCTTCGTTTTGTATGACATGTGCCGTTATTATTGCCTTGACACTGTGCATGTGTCAAGGTTCGGTGTGGAGGAAATAATTTCAAGCCGTTTGAACCAATCTTAGTGAGCAATGCATAGGTATTTATCTTATGTAAGCATGTAGACCTGCATGTTTTAGTATACTTGTAGTTACTTACATACAGGATAAGCTTCCAACGGAAGCCATACTTCAAATTCCCATATCTATATCTGTAGAAATCACGGAAATGAACCAGCATGCTTGTCGAAATCTAGAAATAGAAAAAAATTTATGTACACAAATATGCTCGCTGTGTACGCCGCGATGTTGACCAGCCAAAGGCTAACCTACGATCCTTAACCTTTTGTCAGCAGACTCCACTATACTGGAATACTTTCAGGAGGAGCCAGTATTTATGTTTCAAGAATAATGGCTGAGAACTGGCAAAATCAACAAGACCATTGGGTTGTGTACCGTTTTGAGCACTCAAGAGAAGGAAATCTTTTTTAGTTGAGATGTTTATTCATCAAACAATTTTTCAAGTATCATTGATATAAGAAAGGGGATGATTAGAATTCAAGTGTAAACCAGTGCCTCCGGATTTGTTAGTAAAGTTGAAGAGTCTCATTTTTGGACGTTTTTCTCATGAAGAGACTCATTTTCAGGCGTTTTTCTCATCCTTTTCGTCCCAATCAATAAGCAATCAGCGGTGTTAGAACTTTTTCCTCCTCAGGAACGATAGAAAAAAAAAGTTGGAAGAGATAAGATGAAGAAATCCTTGAAGCGAGCTGAAGGCAATAGAGAGCCTCTTTTACTTCCACACCACCAAGTTGGCTCAATGCACGTGTGATATATAGGTATACGCACTCAGCATTCAAATGTATAATACTTCATGTACATATAACATATATGGCGTCAGTAGATTATATGATTTGAAAATTTAGCAGTAGTAGATATTTTCCTCAACATAAGACAAACCCGTATAGCTTATAGACATAAATGCATATCTAGTGAAGAGACCTGAAAAATTGTATGAATCACAATCGAGCACGGTGCAGTTTGCGTATTTATCCTATTCATTTATCACCGCTCTATGTCGTGCTTGACTAGTATCTGCATGTGTAGTGAACTCTCGTCATTTGAGTTGACTGCTATTCTCCTGCCATCCACACACGTCCGTCTCTCGCTTTCAATTTCATGTCTCCCCATGATTTTACTTTTAAATCTCCGCTTTCTTTACTTTCTCATTCAGCAACAGCGTCTCTTCTTGTCCAGAGGACATTTTTTCTCCGAGATGTAAAGTCAAAGCTTGAGGTTTAAAGGTTTGCGCAAAAAGTATTAGAGTTGATGCGGGTGTAATATTTATTTTTATTACAATTCATTTTAACATCCTTATAGGATCCTTTTGTAAGTTTTCCTATTTGTGCTTATAGATCAGCACAATCTGTAATACATGTATCAACGCATATTTACAGTACCTTAATATTTATACTGATAGTAATATTGCTATTACCATTGCTGTCGTATACATAGTTATTACTATACGTATAATTTAACTGCAACTTTTAAAGTTAGATTTCAGCTCAACAGACGGCAATTTATGGTGCAGTAGAAATCTAAAAAACCACATTTAAGAGAAATTTTAGTCATGAGGACGTGTAATGGAGTCCAGATGGAAGCGAGACCTTAAGTACCACACTTGAAGCCCACTTAATCCAGTTTTATTGGAGAGCTGAGGTCGGTCGTTTGATTTCATGATGACATTATGGATGGGCATAATTCATATCCTGTGGATTCCAGATTTACAGTCAAACTCGCATATCCTCTGCTGCTCTTACCATTTCAAAACCATTACTTGTTTATAATGCTAAAGTGCTTCATCGCCAATAGGTTTTCTTAAATACTTGGAATCCCAATAGAAACTTTGGTAGTGGAATTGTCGGTTGGCATATAAATGGTTATATTATTAATCACAACGTCGATTTGTAGGACTTTAAGATACATTTAAAGAACAGTTGAAAAGTTTAGGTATCCACATATATTAGTTGATATTAACTACGTTGCTAAATCTTCAACACAAACTATTTGGTATTGGTAAACAATGTTTTATTTCCAAAAAACCATTAATCTGATCACCATTTTTTAAGGAAATTGTCTCTTATTTATATTCTCCAAGTAATTATTCAAAATAATTGATCAATACATGCATACATTTAGTCAAACAGATGGTGTTGTCAACGCCTTGAGCTAGTAGATTTTACAATTTACAAAACCTATTTTCTTCTTCTAATGAGTTTCTGTGTGTCTTGTTTTTCAAATGTACTTATAACCTAACACCCGTAATTACCATTTGAATATTTCCGCAAATCGGGCCGACGAGAGACGGTAAATGAAAACTTGTAGGAGTTATTCGCATGGTAGCTTACTTTTATTTATTTAATTTTGTGTACGTATTTATGCAAGGATGTTGCACTCGAACTTCACAACTTCCTCAGAGAAATAGTAAATTACCATGACTTTGCAGCAGCTTCCATCCCAAGAAATTATTCCCCTTGCTGCTTTTCCATCCGGAATTTTAATACCCCAAATTTAATCTCGTTTACATAAGATTCCAGGGAGCTTCTGTGTCGTGTTAACAACAGGGAAACTTGAAGGTGACAAATATTTGAAACTAAACCTTAACGAGCGTCTCCGTTGGCTGACTTTAGCTTATACACTCCTCGGCTCGGGAAGAAACTATCGCTGTACTAATACTTATACAATATCTTGGATCCGAATTGATGCTAGTTTACCCGTAGCAATAACAAAACGTAACACAACACACGCATTACAATCTGAGCATCATCTGGTCTATAGTCTGAGCGAACAGCAGCAACTGGATGTGTCCATATTTTACTGGCCTCCGGAACTCCACTTTACAAGGAGTAAATAGTCAGTACAGCATACGGATTTGTTCAGTTAGTGCGGATACACGTACTAATACCCTAGAAGACTCATGATCATAGCATGAGCCATATACTTATACATAGTTCGGTGAAAATCCCTGAAGAATTCTCTGCTGGAGTAAAAACAGGAAATTCCCCACTTGTCTATCTTTTGTTCTTGGAACAGCTCAAATCAAAACAAATAGGAACCAGAAGCTACCCCCTTTTTTACAATTATCTATGATTCAATGAACTCTCGTAGGTTTTTTCTGTTCGTTTCGTACATACTTATTTCCAAATACTTATTCCTATATAGAAGTATGTAGTATTTTTAGCCAAGGGGTTTTTCGACTTGTTTTGCTCTAGTTTTCTATATTTATTTTTGTGGTAGGGCATTATTGGATGGGTGTGTATATTCTAGTAAGTAAATGTATAGATCTTTTGGGACGTAACACATGATTTTCCATTCGATACTTTACATCGTAAAGGGACAAAGTTGTAGGATGCAATTTTACTTTTTCTGTACAACCTGCCCGAAATGCTAGGTCCCTGTACCGGAGTCGATGCACTCAAACAACTACCGAGACTTCAGCAATTGTGTAAACAATCACGAAAGGACATTTTGCTGGTTCACTTCATTGTATTTTTATGGTAATTACAGAAACAGGAGCGATTGCTATATATCATATAGAACAGTGTCTGTATATACGAATTAGTTTATAGCATCGATGTGCAAGGTTTATAAGAACTATGTGCAACTTTGTATTAAGACTATGGACTTTCTAGAGCTGTTGTGAACGTCACAAAGACTATAAATCGCAGTGCTGCAATAGGATCGTCACATAATGTGTTATTCGTCCACTCAGCGATTCAATTTCGATGACTGTTCTGTCTGTATAGAGCAGGCTTCCCCACTTGATTTGACCTGAAGGTCCACTATCAGAATCACAAACCCGCCGGGGTCCCCTTGCCTTCAT